>MU775002.1:13150-27389 GCA_026770625.1 Nicotiana glauca
GGGGTATTGTGAAGGAAGAAGAAAAAGAAGAAGAGAGTATGAAGGGGAGGGTTAGAGTTTAGAGAGAGAGAGAGAGAGATTAGGGATTTTTTTTTTATTTTGGGAAGGGCGTGTGTGTTGGGTGAAAAGGGGGGTTGGGTACTTACAATTAAAAGAATAAGAAAAGAAAGAGGAAGAAAATGAAAAAAAAATTAGAAAAGTAAAAAAAATTGCAAACCTGGTACTCCCCCGGTCGACCGCGGCCACGGAGGAATTTAATTTAGAGATAGTGTATCCGCGGTCGTCACTGTGGTTTTGTCCGCGGTTGCGGTGAATTATCGATGCTCCAGTGATTTCTGCGGTTCTCACTACAGTCCTGGCCGTGGTCGGAGGCAGTATTACCCGCGATCCTACCGCGGTCTGCGCCACGGTCGCGGTGAACAGGCTTTTTTATTAAACATGAAGTTACATACTACACTTACAACACATTCGTGGTTGCCTCCCACGCAGCGCCTGATGTAACGTCGCGGCACAACGCAAGTAGTTGAGCCATCACTCCTCATTCGCGTACTAGGGTTCTTTCAAATTGATCACCATTGTATCCCCTTTTTCTTCAGCTATTCCAAGGTAATGTTTCAACCTTTGCCCATTTACTGAGAACTTGTTTGTCCCATCTTCTGATTCGATCTCAACAGCTCCACTTGCGAACATTTGCACCACTCTAAATGATCCAAACCATCAGGTCCTTAACTTACTCGGAAACAATCTCAACCTTGAATTATACAGTAATACCTTGTCACTGGTTTGAAATCTCTATCCACAATGTGTTCTTCATGCAACTTCTTCATTCTTTCCTTGTATAGCCTCATGCTTTCAAAGGCTTGATATCTAAATTCTTCCAGCTCATGCAACTCTGTCAGTCGATTTTGTCCAGCTGCGTCAGGATCCATGTTCAATTGCTTCAGTGCCCACCAAGCTCGATGTTCTAGCTCCACAGGCAGATAACAGGCCTTTCCAAATACCAACTTGCATGGTGACATACCTATTGGTATTTTGAATGCAGTTCTATAGGCCCAGAGTGCGTCATCAAGCTTCTTTGCCCAATCAGTTTGTGTGGCGTTCACAGTCTTGGTTAGTACACTCTTTATCTCCCTGTTGGACACTTCAAATTGCCCACTGGTTTGCGGATGGTAAGGGTATAGCCATCTTGTGGCGTACATCATATTTTGCAAGTAGTTTCTCGAAGGCTCTATTACAGAAGTGAGTGCCTCCATCACTGATGATCGCTCTTGGTGTCCCAAACCGGGTGAATATGTTCTTTTCCATAAATCCTACCACCACTCTTGCATCATTAGTGGGCAACACTGCAGCCTATACCTATTTAGACATGTAGTCCACAGCAACAAGTATGTACTTATTACCAAATGAGCTGAAAAACGAACCCATAAAGTCAATCCCCCAAACATCAAACACCTCTACCTCCTGAATTGGGTTCATAAGCATCTCATGGCGGCGGGAAATGTTCCGGGTCCGCTGGAATTCATTGCAGCCCTTTACCCAGAGGTGCACATCTCTAAACACAGTTGGCCAAAAGAATCTGGCCTCTAACACTTTCGCAGCTGTCCTGCCCCTTCCAAAATATCCTTCATATGCTGATGCGTGACAAGCCTGCAAAATCAAAAATTGTTCTATCTTGGGGACACACCTCCGGATAATATTATTAACAAATATTATAAACAAATAAGGCTCGTCCCAATAATACATGCGGCAATCACGATAAAACTTTTTCTTTTGGACAGATGAAAGGTCATAGGGAACTATACCGCAGGCCAGGTAGTTTACAAAGTCTGTATACCATGGCGCATCCTCAAGACTGGCTGTGAGCAGCTGCTCGTCTGGAAACGTTTTTAGAATCTCTTCGACCTCAACTAATTTTTCAGCTCCTTCAAGTCGTGATAGATGATCAGCGACTTGATTTTATGTGCCCTTACGGTCATAAATTTCGAGGCCAAATTCTTGCAACAGCAGCACCCAACGAATCAGGCGCGGCTTAGACTCCTTCTTCTCAATTAGGTACATGAGAGCTGCATGGTCAGTATATACAATTACCTTGGAACCAATCAGATATGATCGGAACTTGTCAAAAGCAAACACCACTGCTAACATCTCCTTCTCTATCACAGTGTAGTTGAGCTGTGCACCGCTTAGCGTTCTGCTTGCGTAGTAAATCAGGTGCATCAACTTATCCTTTCGCTACCCCAAGACTGCTCATATGGCATAGTCGCTTGCGTCACACATGAGATCAAATGGTTGCTCCCAGTTGGGTGCAACAATGATGGGTGCAGGTACCAACCTCTTCTTCAGTTCCTCAAATGCCAACCTGCAATCATTAGAAAACACAAAGGGATGATCCTTTTCAAGGAGTTTGCATAATGGATTAGCAATTTTGGAAAAATCTTTTATGAATCGCCGGTAGAACCCAGCGTGTCCAAGAAAACTTCTCACCACCTTGACTGAAGTGGGCGGTGGTAGCCTCTCAATCACGTCAACCTTAGCATCGTCGACTTCGATTCCTTTACTGGACACTCGATGTCCTAGGACTATCCCTTCCTGTACCATAAAATGGCACTTCTCCCAATTTAGCACTAAATTTGTCTCCACACATCTTTTAAGCACTCTCATTAAGTTGTGAAGATAGTCTTTAAATAAATCTGCCACCACAGAGAAATCATCCGTAAATACCTCCATAATATCCTCTACCATATCTGTGAAGATGGCTAACATGCACAGTTGAAATGTCGCTGGTGCATTGCAAAGCCCAAAAGGCATTCTCCGAAAGGCAAAGATGCCATACATACAAGTGAATATGTTTTCTCTCTATCTTCGGGGGCTATTGATATCTGATACTGAATATCCATCTAAGAAGCAGAAATGCGATCGCCCGGCTAGCCTGTCCAACATTTGGTCAATGAAAGGCAATGGGAAATGGTCCTTCCGAGTGGCTGTGTTCAATTTTCTGTAATCCATGCAAACTTGCCATCCCATAACTGTACGAGTTGAGATCAACTCATTGTTCTCATTTTGCACAACAGCCATTCCCCCTTTTTTAGGCACACATTGGACAGGGCTGACCCAATTGCTATCAGAGATGGGGAAGATAATTCCCACATCTAACCATATGATCACTTCCTTCTTTACTACCTCTTTCATGTTCGGGTTCAGCCTTCATTGATGTTCTCTGGAAGGTTTGTGCCCTTCTTCCAAGAGAATCTTATGCATACAGAAGGCCGGGCTGATAACCTTAATGTCTACCATAGTCCAACCAATGACAGTCTTGCTTTCCTGCAGTACCTGTAAGAGCTGTTCTACCTGCACATCGAGCAAACCGGATGATATAATAACAGGCAAAGTAGAATTGGGGCCTAAGAAAATGTACCTGAGGTGTTCTGGAAGTGGCTTAAGCTCTAGCTTGGGTGGTTCCTCTATTGATGGCTTTGCTGGAGGTGTAGCCCTTTTTTCTAACTCAAGGGACTTGAACTGAGGTTCCCTTTTCCAGAATCCTTGGCCTTCAAGTGCCATGACCCATTCAGCTAACCCTTCACCATCCATCTCTTCTAAATTTGTAAGACATGCCTCTAATGGATCTTTAACAGTCAGGGTCACATCATCTTCTTGTAGGATCACATCTGCTGCCTCCACTAGTGAGCAATTAGCATATTCGCTGGGTCTCCTCATAGATTGTTGAACATTGAATATGACTTCTTCATCATTCAGTCTCATTTTAATTCCCCAGTCTCATAATCGATCAGTGCTCTGCTAGTGGCCAAAAATGGTCTACCCAAAATGAGAGGTATCTCCTCATCTACCTGACAATCCAGAATAACAAAGTCTGCTGGGAACAAAAACTTCCCCACTTGCACCAACACATCATCAAGAATACCAGTTGGCCTTTTCACTATGCGGTCAGCCAGCTGTAGTAGCATCGAAGTCGGTCTAGCTCTGTCAATGCCCATCTTGGTGTACACTTCCAGCGGCATCAGATTTATGTTGTCTCCCAAATCACATAATGCCTATGCAAAGGCATAACTCCCAATTGTGCAGGGGATAGTGAAGCTACCTGGATCAGACATCTTTTGAGCCATCGATCTTGTTACTACTATGCTACAGGTCTGTGTCAGAGTCACAGTGGATAGATCCTAAAAATCAAACTTCCGTGACATTAGATCCTTCATCATCTTGGCATAACCGGGCATCTCCCTCAGAGCATCCATCAGCGGAATATTCAATTGAATTTGACGCAGCATCTCCATGAATTTCTTGTATTGGTCTGTCTTCTTTTGTTTTACTAGTCTCTGAGGGAAGGGTGCAGGTATCACCCTTTGTGCATTGGTTGTTGGCTTCTCTCTGGTGGAATTTTCTGGCACAAGAGGTTCCACCTGTTCTGAAGCTTGCTCATTCATCTTTTCTTTGCCTTTTTCCTCTTGACTCTGCTCAACCACCACTTCAGTAAGCTCTGTTGTTTCCCCCACCTCTAATGGCGCTGGAGTTACTGTCGTATTCTCCTTACTGCTTGTATAATTTCCTGTTGTCTGTCTAAATCTCTCTCATTCCGGAAACTTACTGCCATCAGCTGATTTGGGTTTTGCTCCTTGGGGTTTTTGTTAGTGTCTGCAAGCAAGGTTCCATGAGGACGGTTGTTTAAATCCATGGACAATTGTCCTAGTTGCGTTTCAATGTTCTTTATAGCTAAATCATGCACTGCCAACTTTTCCTGCACTTTATTATTTATCCCAATTAGTTGTTGAAGCATACCCCTGATTTCTATCATGTTGTTATCTTGCTGAGGAGGTTGTTGATATGTTAGTTGCTACTGATTTTGCTGTGGATAGCCCTGTAGTTTCTGATAAGGTACTGGCACCATTTGGTCTTGAGGGTGCATACCCCCAGACTGTTGCATGTTAGGCTTGTACTGTTGATTTTGCGGCGGTCTCCATTGTTGTGCTCCTTGTCTCTGAGCCCCATAGTTGTTGACATAATTCATATCTTCCCTTGCCCCTTGATTTTCACCTTCTCCACGCTATGAACACATATAATACTGATTAATACAAGGTGTACACAGTCCTCCATTTGTTATATCAACAATGTGTACCTGTTTTATGCCCATCTCATCAATCTTCTTTGTCAATATGCTCATCTGGGTCATGAGTGTGGCCATATTCTCTGCATGTGAATTATTTGGGTCAAGAGGAACTGAATGCACTATGGGTGCCAGTGTTGTAGCTCTAGTCATCCACCCGAATTTTATGACATCTTGTCAAGAAGGATTTTGCACTCGGTGAACGTCTTACTCAAAAATGCACCTCCAGCTGAAGCATCCACATTTGCCTTTAGATTGTCAGCTAACCCCATGTAGAATCTCTGGCCAAGCATCTAGTCTGGAATGCCATGGTGATGGCACTTCACTAGCATCCCTTTAAATCTGTCCCAAGTTTCTTGCAAAGACTCAGTCGACTGCTGCTTATACTGCAATATTTCATCAATCTGTCTTGCAGTCTTGTTGGGTAGATAGAACTTATTCAGGAACTGCTTGACTAATTCCTCCCAGGTGGCAATGGAGTTTATAGGGAGCGAATTTAGCCAAGTCTGAGCTTCCCCGATTACAGAGAATGGAAACAGTAGTAGCTTGATAGCTTTCGGGGTCACATTCGGCTGCCTTTAGGTCATACAAATTGACAGAAAATTTTTCGAGTGCTGTTGCGGGTCTTCAATGTGTGACCTAGAGAACAATCCTTTATTCTGCAGTAGATGCAGCATATTGTTGGTTATCTAGAAGGTCTCCGCTTGGATTGCGGGCATAGCTATGGCAGTGGCTAGGTTATCAGCTGTGGCATGTGCCCAATCATAAAGTGCAGCTTCGGGTACAAGAGGTGCCACTACTCTCGCGTTGGGGTTTGCTGGTGGATCCCCAACGTTTCCAACGACGTTGTCTGCGTCACCCATGTCAAATTCAAGTAAGTGTGATTGTTGGGATTGTTGTGTTGTCTTGTTGGCATAGTTCAATGCCCTGGATGTTTTCTTGGGGTCTGAGAGTCCTTCTAGCAGTTCTCCGGTCCTCGAAGAATTTCTAGGCATACACCTGAATTCCACAAGAGCTCAAACGTTAGAATTTCAATGAAAAGATTGGGTATAGAGAAAACTGACTACACTACAAATTTTTGTACTTCTTTCAATTGTAACACCGTTAATTCCCTGGCAACGACGCCAAAATTTGATAACACCAAACTATGCCTTATAAAAAGACACACACAGACATAGGAAATATAGTTTGAGTAATTTTGGCCAGAGTCGAACCACAGAAAATTAACCTATCAATTACTTTTGTCGGACTTACTAATTCACAAAATCAACTTCCCCCAAACATTGTAATTCACAATTGATAATATATCTAACAACTAAACTGAGAATAAATAACAACTGAAAGTTAACTAAGCTTGCTTGTATATAGTCGGAATAAGGTCTAAGGTAATGGTTTCCCCCATTGTTGATTTCCTTGGTTGAATATATTTTATAACTGAGACTTAGTTTTCTCCATCAATCATGAACGGGAAATTATAATAATTTACTAGACGCACTTTCTCAAGCTACACTAGCTAGATTCACATTACGGTTTACTTAGATTGCACCCAAGGTATCGTTATCTCCAATCCCACCTCTAAACCCTCGGTTATGATTCTCTTCTATACTCCGGGAGTGATGTTGTTCATACAATCACCTAAATATGCACTCTCTCTCAAGCAGATACATACTAAATAGGGACGGATAATTGAGGGCCCTTTCAACTAACCACAATCAAAACGTAGATGAACAAATAGAGATTAATAATCAACTCAAAACTATATTAATATAACAACCAAGTCATCCCCAACGGGTTTCACCAAAACCTTAGATTAAAGTATTTAGCTACTCATAACAATGGAAGATAAAACTATTAAATTATTCATAATGGAAGAATTGCAAGAAAAATAGAAGAGATAAAGAACTATGATATTTTGGGTGATCTCTCACACTTGTTCTTATTCCAAAAGTAATCTAAAAAATAAGCCTCTACTATCTTGGGCGAGTTTCTACATCTTATAAGGGTTTTACAAAAGTTTTCCCGAATTGACACTTTGGCCCTTAAATTTCTGGATCGTGAACAGTTCACCGCGGCCGTGGCGTGGACCGCGGTGAACACTGCCTGGGCCTATTTTTTGCGTTTTGTCTCCGTGTTCTGCTCCGCTGTCCACCGCGGTCGCGGTGGACTTTTGTCCAGTCATTTTCTTTTGCTCTTTTGTGTTCGGGTACTTCTTGAGTGGGTGTTTTCTTCACATTATTGCCTCAAACACTTCATGTTGCTTCCTCACATATAATATTCCCTGCGAAACCAAATAGCATAATTTAAAGCATTTTATTGGCAGATTACCTTATAAAACAACAACAAAGCATGAGCAATTAAGGTGTAAATATCAACTATATAGCCTATTATCAGTCATCATCTGCAATGTTAGCTTCATCATTAGTCTCTAAGATTACTGCACCGGGCACTTTTTTAATAGCAGTCACCCATTCCCAATCAACAGCTAGCTGGTCGATTATAGGATTTGCTACCTCATCATCGTATGGTACAAATTCTTCATGTAGTACGTATCTATCTCACGTAGGATAGGAATAAGGTAAAGGTGCACCTCCTGAAATATAGTATAGATAGAAGTCATTAGACAAGTGTAACGACCCGACCGGTTGTTTTGAGCTCTAGCATGGCGTTCAGCAGTTGGAAGTTATGAACAACTTCATTTCAGGTATATTGACTTGTGCGTATGGTTAGAGTTGAATTCTGGGAAATTCGGAGTCAAATTGGAAAGAAAATTTTCATTGCGGCAGCCTTAAGCAGAAGAAAATGGCTAAGATTTGAATTTTGAGAGTTGTTGTAGCTTCGTTATGTGATTTGGGATATGTGCGTAAAATTTCAGGTCATTCGGAGGTGATTTGGTTGGGTTTTTTATCAAATGCATGTTTTAGAAGTTTTAAAAGAACGTAGGCTTGAATTCGATGTAATTTGATGATTTTGGCATTAGTTGAGGTGTTTCGACGATTGGGGAAAGTTTGGATAATGTTTTAAGACATGTTGGTGCTTTTGGTTGAGGTCTCGAGGGACTCGGATGTATTTAGAAAGGTTAATGGATCGATTTAGGCACAAAAAAAATAAAGCTGCTGCATTTTTTTACAGCACTGTGAACAGTGCCCATGAACAGTATCCGTAAATATTGCCGTGAATAGTACCCGTAACAGTACCCCGTGAACAGTACATACAGGTGAACAGTAACACGGGGTGAACGGTAATTCCGAAAAAAATTCTGGGCAGAATGTTTATATTTCATTCGCGAAAACACCCCATTTCTCCACCTTTTTAGTCATTTTGAGAGCTTTTGCACGGGGATTGAAGGGAGCTTCAACTAAGATCGATTGGAGGTAAGTTTTATGAGTTAAATACATGATTTTATTAAAGAATCATCCTAGAAATCCATGAAAATATAGCCAAATTATAAGAAATTAGGGCTTGAGATTGAAATTCTAAATTTGGGATTTGAGGGGTCAAATGGACTCCGATTCTTGTGAATTTGGTATGTATAGACTCGTGGCGAGATAAGAAACATTTTGATGTAAAAATTTTTGGATTTCAAGACGTGGGACCGGAGCTCGGGTTTTGCGAATTTCGTGATTTTTGATATTTTTCGAGTCTTTTCGATTGGGTTATATTCCCTTAGTCTATTGTGATGTATCCGTTGCGGTTTTGGCCAGATTCAATGCGCGAGGATGACGCTACGGAAGGAAAGGGCATCGCGGAGTAGTATTTAGCCGGCTAGAGGTGAGTAATAGATGTAAATGCTGTTCTGAGGGTTTGAAAACCCGGACTTTCACACTGTAACGCTATATTGAGGCGTGACACACACTCCATGACAAGTGCGGGGTCGGTTACTATTAGGGATCGTGACTTGGTCCATCCCGCGTGATATTTATACAATATTGGTGATTGATACACATGCTTTATTGATATTTACTGGGCTGGATGCCATGTTTGGGACCTTGTGCCGACTTGTAGAATCCTTCGGGGATTGATATTACTGCTTTAGCATGACTTGCATATCATTTGGTTTCAGTCCAAGGTTTTAAATACTGTTTTGCAAACTCAGCCATATTTCTAAGTTTTGAAAACTCAAATGGTATTTTAAATGTTATTTCGGACTGAGAACTACTATTTTATAAATGCCCATGGGCTTATGATGTTTTCTAGACTGATTATGGGTGGCTCGAGCTGCGCGCCGCAGCAGTGACTTAAAACAGTGATAACAATGGCACTGTGTGATGTGACTTGAAACATTATGGGTGGCTGGGGCTGCGCGCCGCAGCAGGAACTTGAAAAAATGGTAACAATGGCACTGTGTGATGTGACTTGAAATATTATGGGTGGCTCGAGCTGCGCGCCGCAGCAGGAACTTGAAACAATGGTAACAATGGCACTATATGATGTAAATGGGTCAGGTAACAATGTCAGACCAGGATTTGATTGATGCCACGAGATGGCTTGATATTGCGCTTGGGCTGTAGGAGCCCCTCCGGAGTCTGTACATACCCCCAATGAGCGCCTCGACGTTAAATGATTATGGGTGGCTCGGGCTGCGTGCCGTAGTGGATACTGGAATGTACCATCATATGCATTGCATTGAATTCATGCATTTGTATTTTTAATTGTTGCTCAGTTGTTCAGTTCCATACATTGCTGTATATTTGGATTATAGCTTACTTTGTGTATTTACTGTATTTTCTTATCTTCGGACTGTATTTATTTTTATTACTCACTGGGTTAGAGTACTCACTTTACTCCCTGCATATTGTGTGCAGATCCAGGGCATTCACAGGCTGAGTAAGTTTTGACCAGCACTTCAGAGACATTATCCGGGAGTATTTGAAGTAGCTGCATGACATTCGCAGCCGAAGATTTCCCTTCTATCTCTATCTTTACATTCTGTATTTTCAGCTTTTAGACAGACTTGTATTAGGATTATAGCTCTGTATTTAGAGGCTCATGGTCGTGACACCGGGTCCTAGTGGGGCTGTATTATGTATTCTATTAATTTCCGCACTTTATCAGTAATTCTAGTCTTTGATATACTGTGCTAATTGTCTGAGATCTGTTTAATTATTGGGAATTGTGATAATAAGGTCGGGCTTGTCTAGTAGTGTGATGGGCACCATCATGACCGGGTTGGGGTCGTGACAACAAGCAATACAAAACAATAGACACGAGGTCTATGATAACTCCTACTTTGGTTGATTCTAATCTACTAGATTATTGCACTCCCTATCTTACCATACCAGGGTCATCAACTCTCTTTTTAAAGGGATCCAATCAAGGTCATATGTCACTTATTTGATGTGCCATCTCAACATCCTTGGCAACAGCATCAATACGACCTTTGATTTCTTGGCACAACGACCAAATAACGAAATTGCTTCATACACCCATGCCTATATTTTTTCATGAATCAAAAAGTATTAATTTCTGTATGTAATAAATAAATAGTACTCAATTGCAATGAAATTTGAGAAAGATGTATTAATACTTACCATGCATGCCCATGGAAAGTCGTACATGGCATAACTAGCCGATTTGGACTTTTTACCAGAGATATTATTTTTCTTTCTCTTGCTCACATATAATTTGTGCAATGGCAATATTTCCTTCTTTAAGTACTCAATTGTAAGCTCAAAACGCTCCTCACCCCATGGATATTTTATCAAAATTCCAGATTGTTAGCCATACGAATTCACTTCTTATTGATGCGCACTATGTTATGTCTTGCAAGCAAGAATGAATGGACAAACCAAACCAATGAAATGTTAAACCTCTTGACTGTGTCAAACCTCTTGGACTTCAACTGTTTCAAAAGCAGCTCTACATCCACTCCTTTCCTGCTAGACTGGCAAACTTTGTCGCAGAATGCTTGGCCATCATCCATCACTCTCTTCATAGCTTCTTAACTTGGTTTGGCACCATAGTTCAATCCAGTCATCATAGCAAATTCCTTCAATCCAAAGTGAACAGGCTTGTCTCCAACTAAAAACCACAACTCGTGCTTCTTCGCGCAATAAATTCGGCGAATTGGCAGGGAATGGTCAAGTTGTCCATTGAACTGTGTCCAGTGCTCTGAAAGTTTTGCAAACTGACCAAAATAACAATTATTAAAATTTTCCATCAATTTGATTGTTCTATATTTATCCATGAACTTGTGGAATATATTGATCCTAGACCTCACATTTATATTGGCTAGAAAACGTCTATGTTTTCTTAGAAAAGTCCTGAATCTGTATTTGGATGGGTCGATCGCCCTTACAAACACATAAATTGATAGAGCATCCTGGTCATCTTCAACTGCTGCATTGGTTTCACTTTTCGGTCCATCTTCACCATCTTCAAGTTGTTCATCATCTTCTTCTACTACATGTTCTTCTTCTCCTACATCTCCTTCTTTTTCTTCTTCAGCATCTTTATCAACCTCATGAGCAGCATCATCACCATTTTCATCATCCTCCACACCTAAAACTTCATAATCACTGTCCTTTTCTTCTTCAACAATTATTTTTCAAAAGCATGTTCTTCCATTTGATTTGTGCTATATTTATGTCCAAGACTCCAAGTCTTCTTCCTCCTCCTCATCCACACCCTCTAATGTTATCCTCCTTGAAACAAATTTTTTACTAACAGGTATTTTCTCGTCAACTAATCTAGACTTTGATCTTGTTCTTTTTTTACTAATGGACTTTGATGGCTCTTTGTTCTTTTTTCTCCTATCACGCTTAGAAATCTCAGCATTTCCTTTATTAGAGGAAGCTTTAGAAATATCTACTTTTCATTTTCTAATAGTAGTTTTTGAAGGCTCAGCAATTTCTTTACTTTACGATGCTTCTTTTTCTATATTTTCTTCCCTGTTTGAAGGCTTTGTCAAAGGAATATGCTTCTTAGCAGTTGATTTCCTCCTCATGTTATCTACATGCAAATATGCAATGGCACATTTAGTAATTTTAAACTTATGATCGAAATAAGAAAAATAAGACCCAATTCCAGCAAACATCTATGACCAGAAAACAATTGACCACGGTTTTATCAACAAACATTAAGTCGGCAGTTATGACGAAATTCTAATATACAGAGCACAGAGGTAGTCCAAGAAGCAAATACAACCACCCACACCATATAAGATATGGTTATTCACAACCCAATCGATCTTGAACATGCACATGAACGAATCACTCTACAAAATCCGAAATAAAAAATGTACGAAATGGAAAAAGAAAAACTTAGGATTTACCAAAATTGACGCGTTCTTAGCCTTAATACAGTGCTTGATGGGTCTATAAAGACGATTACACCCAAAATCGAAGCTTGATTCTTATACCTTCCCGCCGGAAACCACCTTGGCTGATGGGGTTGAGTGACAGAGAGAAGAGAGTAGAGAGTAGATGAAAGAGAAATTGGGCGAAAATTTGAGAGAGGTGTAATATTTTTCAAACTTTATATGTAACCCACAAGTTTTTAAAATATTAAAAAGGTCCCATCCACCCTAACCCACTCATTTAACCATTTTCCAACCCCCCCAAAAAAAAAAATGGGAGGTCACTTGACCAATTCAAGTAGTGAGGTGTTCTTCTTAACGATTCCTCTCTCCAAGCACTCTTTGGGACCATTTAGAAGAGGAATTTGTAGAGGCCTAGAGGGGTACGTTCCCCCTCCTCCTCTAGTCTCCTAGGAAGAGTTTGGTCTTGTAGGTGAGACATAGTCCTATAGATTTAGGTGGCATTTGGATTTTGGTTTAGTTTAAAATTTGATTTTTGTAAAAAAATTGCGATACAAAATTGGTTTTAGAAGAAATGTTTTGTCTGAAGAAATGCTTTGAAACACTTCGAATGGTTTTGATAGAATATTCGAAAAGCAAAGCAAAAAAAAAAAAAAGAAAGAAAAAAATCTGTTGAAGACAATAGAAGGACAGAATGCAGCGATCATAAAAGTAAAAATATACTTCCAATTGGTATTTAGACTAAAGATATGAAAATATGACATGTGTCTGTAAAATTAAATTTTTATCACTTAAATATGGTTATAAGTTAATGTAATTGACAATATGTTATGATCTCAATTCATCATATAATCACAATAAATATGATTTATTAATGTAATTTGATGTAAATGTTAGACGTGCGTAAGTATCTATCATAAAAAAATGGCAACCGTACGTTGGTTGGGGTTGTTTGGAATTATCACATTGGTTTCCAAGACCAACACAGGCTTATTAAGACCTAAACTTGGTTTGGTTTCAAATCCAAAATGATATATAGAAACCTTGCAACAGCTACGGATGATCTAAGTTACCAGCTAATTGATTACAAATTTAACTCGAATGCTTGCCATTCTTAATCAAACTTTCGAGGTTAAGATCATGTGGACCTATTTTCATCACATTAAAGCGGGAGAAATTCAAAAATAGCTAGATTCACAACTGGTCGTTCAAAAATAATCCAGTTTCAAAAGTAATCGAAATTTCGTCAGTTTTCATGTAAAGATAAATCTGAGCAAAAACAGTGTTCAAAACCCGAAAAATACACCAGTATATTATGCTGGAGTTCCAGCATAAATATACTTGAACTCCAACATATTATACTGGAGTTCCAGGATAAGTATGCTGGAACTCCAACATAATATGATGGGGTTCCAGCATAAGTACACTAGAACTCCAGCATAATATACTGGAGTTCCAGCAAGTATACCGGTCCAGCATAATATATTGGAGTTTGGAGCACCGGTGCTCCAGTCTCCAGTATATTATACTGGAGCCAGCAAAGTATACCGGTCCAGCATAATATGCTGGAGTTTATACACAGGTGCATCGAACTCCAGTATAGTATGCTGGATTGATCTCCGTTGCAGCAAAATAGTGGCTATTTTTCATTGACTTGGTAAACGCTGGCAATTTTTGAATGATCAGTCCAAAAACTGGTTATACCGTACTATTTTTACCATTAAGGTACTAAGGTTCACCGGGGAGAAATTCAAAAATAGCCAGATTTACCACTGGTCGTTGAAAAATAGCCAAGTTTCAAAAGTCATCGAAATTTAGCCACTTTAAATCTGAGCGAAAACACTGTTCAAAATCCGGAAAAATACGCC
>MU775002.1:36759-58426 GCA_026770625.1 Nicotiana glauca
GAAATTCCATGATCATGGTGTTAATTAACTTTATTTTTCATAGTTTTTTAAATCCCAATTAATGAAATTCCTTCAAAATTCAACTGAATATTTTGTGAAAAGAATTGCAAATACTAAAAAACCAAAGAAGAAGAAGAAGAAAAAGTAAAAGGTGAAGAACTCACATGAAATGGCAGTGAGTGCAAATAAAAGCAAAGAGCAAAACTCCATTTCTATCTTCTATTGAAACTAGCAAGAGAAGGGTCCAACGATGGAGCTTCTAAATTCTGTTTCATTTCTCTATGACTAACAGAATGGCCACGGGGGGAGAGAGGGAGAGAAAACTCAAAGGTCCTATGTCACCCCCTCCTCGTACTCATGACGGAGGAGCCATGGCAGGTGGATTATTCTTTTAAGAAGGTTGAGGGGGTGGGTTTGAAGAAGGGAAGAGGGATTTTCTTTAATTTTAATTTTTTGCTTTTTTTATTTTATTTTTTGTTTATGAAATTAAAAATTTTGTTAAATAATAAGTATTATTTTGGTATAGAATTTGATGTGGATGCTAATTTGTCATCCACGTCAAGCAAGTGAGCATCACACGATTTCGGAGGTGTTTAAAAGTCTTGTTTTGATTAAGATGAAGCGTCTGGATGAAACTTTATGGAGTGTAGGGACCGAGATGACAAATTGGAACAAGTACACGTGTCTCCTACGCTATTCTGCCCAAAAAGTATTTAGAAACTTTTGAATTAAATAATTTGCCGTCGTTTGCGGGGATTTTGGTAGTCGAAATCATAGTTCAGACATAGGATACCGAAAACAACAATCATAGTCCTTCATACCCCATAGAACCCAACAATGGAAGAAAAATAAGCAAGGATGAAGATAATAGCAGACGTCTCAAATAATCTCATAGACTCCCTCAACGAAGCCGGTAGGGAAAATACCGCGAATGTAACACCAGGTAATGTACCAGAGGGGAGATCTCACCCCCTTCACTCTAATATCTAACAATCTTGCGTGAAAGAGGGGATTCTACGTCTGCGGCAAAGGAAACACCCCCAGTAGTTAAAAGGCTACTAGAGGAATGGTTGACGAGCACTCTAAGCAACATGCTCGAGAAACCCCCTTAGGGAAATACCGAAGATTCGCCAACGATAGAAATCACCGCTGCAGCTGGTGAGCCAAGCGATGTACGAATGAGAAACACCCACACCGCTATCAACACAAGCGATGGTGTGGTTGCCACCATCCTCAAGAAAATGGAAGAAATGGAGAACGAGAATAAGGTGCTTCATGATCAAATGAAGGAGCACCAGGAAAGGGTTGACAAGATACCTGGCGCCCCTAAGCTATTGCAAAACGTGACGTGGGAAGATTTGTCGAGCAACCATACAATAAGGAAGCCGCTCCTCATCAAATCCCAAAAACCTTCAAAATGCCACCGTACTTGAAAATATACGATGGGACCACAGATCCGGAAGACTATCTGATCCATTATGTAATCGCTGTAAAAGGCAACGACTTATCGAAAGAACAAGTGCCATCCGTGTTGTTGAAAAAGTTTGGTGAAACTTTGACAGGAGGTGTGTTAACATGGTACTCTCAACTAACCGCTCGATCGATATCAACGTTCGAGGAGATGGCGGACAAATTCGCCACCGCTCATGCAAGAACAAAGAAGGCCGAAGCTAGGGTCAATGATATCTTCGCCATCAGACAAATGACATGTGAAGGACTCCGGGACTTCCTGGCCTCATTCAACAGGATAAGAATGGGACTGCCAAATGTATTAGAGAGAATGGCGGTCGCAGCTTTCCAAAATGGGTTGAACAGAAACGGATCAAAAGCAACCAAGAAGCTGCTCAACAGACTCATGAAGTATCCCCCCACCACGTGGGAAGAGATTCATAATGCCTACTGCGCTAAAGTAAGAGTGGATGAAGACGATCTTAACGGTCCAATCCAACGACTAACATCACTATAATCCAAGGTAAGAAGGGATCGCCGCAACGACAGGCTAAGGGAACCACCCCCACGCTTCAACAGAGAAAGACATCAACCCTACATTAGAACACCCAATCCACCCCCTCCGAGGCATCTAGATGCCGTATCACGACATGTTGCCCCACTCCGAAATGAAAGAGGTATGCCCCCGTTATTATCTGCTCATAACTTTTGTGCCTCCCCTTCAGAAATAGTGTACGCGCTGAAGAAGCTGGGCACGAAGGTGTAGTGGCCACAAAAAATGAAATCAGACCCTAGTGCAAGGAGGTCGAACGTCCTATGCGAATTCCATCAAGAAAGAGGACATAAGACCGAAGATTGCATAGGTTTACGACAGGAGGTGGTCAGAATGCTGAACCAGGGACACCTGAAAGAACTGCTCGGCGATAAAGGAAGGGCTAATTTTGCGAGAGGGCGCAATCAATCCCAAGGACTGCCGAAACCACCTTCTTCGGCACGCGCCATACCAATGATCATCGGTAGCGGCGATGACTCGGCAATCAATCATGTGAAGTTCACCACCACAGACAAGTTAAAGCGCACGATCGCTCACGAACGGTATGACGACTTCGAAGACAGTATCACCTTCGATAAGTCTGATATCGATGGTTTGTCTTTCCTTCATTACGATGCTTTAGTTATAACTTTGCGCATTACTTACAAGAATCATGATAGACGACGGAAGCGGCGTGTGTATTATCTACCCAAGAGTCCTCATGCAAATGAGTCTCGAAGATAAGATAGTACTGCATTGCATAACACTAACGAGTTTTAACAATGCAGTGGAGTGAACCTCCGGAGAAATATCACTGTTAGTCTTGGCAGCGGGAGTCACGCTGGAAACCACATTCCACGTCATGAATCAGGACACAACTTGTAATGCCATCATAGGACGTCCATAGATACATGCCATACGAGCCGTTCCCTCGAGCTTCTATCAAGTAATCAAATTTCCCACCCTATGGGGGATATTCAGCATTCGAGATGAGCCACGTACCGCCCAGGAATACTACCGGATCACCCAAGACTGCATACATACCAATCAATTGAAGGGAGCAAGCATGGAAGAATAGCAATCAGCCATGTCAGGAACTAAAATCAACCCACCAGCAAAGGTCATTAGGGACCCAGATGTTGTAGAAGCTTGCAAAGCAACAGTCGAGAACCTCGACCCAGTCCAACTGGATGATACCGACAACACAAAGAAAGCCTATATTGGACACAACCTCTTCGACCCAGTTAAGTACCATGACTTTTTAACTAACCATGCAGATCTATTTGCATTCTCTCACTCAAATATGTCGGGGATCCCGAGAGACATCGCCACTCATAAGCTGAATGTCGATCCACTTTACCCGCCCGTATGGCAGACGAGGAGGAAATTCAACGCCGCAATCAATGAAGCAGTCAGTGAAGAAGTAGACAAGCTGCTAGCCAACGGTTCCATCAGAGAATCGAAATATCCCCAGTGGGTCGCCAATGTGGTCATGGTTAAAAAGAAAAATGGAAAATGGAGAATGTGCGTAGACTTCACCGATTTGAACAAGGCATGCTCGAAAGATTCCTTCCCATTGCCACATATCGACCAACTGATCGATGTAATAGCAGGACACGAACTGCTAAGTTTCTTGGATGCCTACTCCGGCTACAAGCAAATCCTAATGACCTAAGAGGATCAAGAAAAGACAAATTTCATCACCCATCAAGGGACGTACTGCTATAAAGTGATGCTCTTCGGACTTAAAAACGCAGGAGCCACATACCAATGGTTGGTTACCAAAATGTTCAAGGAACAGCTCGGCAAGAAAATGGAGGTGTATATCGACGACATGCTAGTAAAATCAGCATAAAAGGAAGACCATATCGATCATTTGAAAGAAGCCTTCGAGATACTGAGGCAGTACATGATGAAATTAAACCTAGAAAAATGCGCCTTCGGCGTGGCGTCGGGAAAATTTCTAGGCTTTCTCGTGTCACGAAGCGGCATCGAAGTCAATCCAGATCAGATCAGGGCTATAGACACAATACCTGAGGTTCTGAATAGCAAAAAGCATGTACAGAAACTGACGGGGCGAATAGTCGCCCTATCAAGGTTCATCTCACGATCCTCGGACAGGTGCCACAAGTTCTTCAGTGTACTGAGAAAGGATCATGGGCTACAATGGAACGAGGAGTGCATCAACGCCCTGAGGAAACTAAAAGCATACCTATCTTCGCCGCCACTGCTCGTCAAAGCAGACCCAGACGAGTGTCTACTAGTGTACCTGGCAGTATCCGAAGTTGCTGACAATGCTGTCTTGGTCCACGAAAACAAAGGTACTCAATCCCCTATTTATTATGTCAGCAAAACTTTAATAGATGCTGAAACGAGGTACCCACACCTCAAAAAATTGGCTCTGGCGCTGGTCGTAGCTTCGTGAAAGCTTAGACCCTATTTTCAATGCCATCCTATAAAAGTAATAACAACCTTCCTCCTAAGGGGCATCCTACATAAGCCCAAACTCTTGGGTAGGCTCGCCAAATGGGCCATTGAGCTCAGCGAGCATGACATAACATATCATCCAAGAACCGCCATCAAGTCGCAGGTGCTTGCCGACTTTGTCGCCGACTTCAGTACGGGGATATTGACAGAGGTGGAACAAGAGGCCTTTCGTGCCTCCACCCATATTGATCTCTGTACCCTCTATACTGATGGCACCTTGAATTCCTCGGGATCGGGACTGGGACTCGTCCTCGAAGTCCCCAGGGTGAAGTAATTTGCTAGTCCATACGATGCCTCGAGATGACTAACAACGAGGCCAAGTATGAGGCTGTGATTGCGGGTATGAAATTAGAACTCATATACAGAGCTCGGCGACTCATCCTCCATTACGACTCTCAACTCGTCATAAATCAAGTCACCGGGACTTACTAAATCAAAGAACAAAGACTACAGAAGTACCAATCAGAAATCCATAAGCTGATGCCGGAATTCGACGAATGTTGCTTCGTGCTAATCCCCAGGGCACAAAACGTCGAAGTAGATGGCCTAGCCATGCTAGCCGCGGCCACCAAGAAAATCAGCAAAGAAAACATGGTTACCCTTCTCCATTCGGCCGTCGACCACGTCGAGGTATTCTCTTTAAGCTTAACTTGGGACTGGCGCAACTGCCTTATATCTTATCTGCAGGATGGAACACTCCCACACGACAAAAAAGAGGCCAAGAAACTCCGAGTGCAGGTTGCCCGATACAACCTGGTAAATCAAGACTTCTATAATAGAACGTTTGGCGGTCCCCTCGATAAGTGCCTCAGACCGCAGCAAACAAGACAAGTATTAGAAGAGGTGAACGAGGGCCATTGCGGTGCTCATATAGGAAACCACGCCCTCGTCTGATGCCTCATCCGCACCAGTTACTACTTGCCCACCATGAAAAAAGAAGCAGCGGACTATGTCCGGAGATGCAAGCAATGCCAAAAGTACGCCCCCATGATACACCAGGCAGGAGAGATTCTTCATTCAGTCACCTCGCGATGGCCCTTCATAAAGTGGGGGGTGGATATAATCGGCCCTCTGCCATCAGGACGAGGAAAGGTACGCTTTCTTTAGGTTTAACTGACTATTTTTCTAAATGGGTAGAAGCAGGTGCTTACGTACAAATATGCGAACAAGAGGTCATCGCCTTCATATGGAAAAATATCATATGTCATTTCGGCATCCCTAAAGAAATTAGATGTGACAACGGTCCTCAATTCATCAGTAGGAAAACAACCGAGTTCTTCGAAAAATGACACATCAAGCGGATACTCTCCACTCCGTATCATCCTGCCGCTAACGGCCAAGCCGAGTCCTCCAACAAAACAATATTGAATATATTGAAAAATAAACTTGAGGAAGCTAAAGGATTATGTCCCGAATTACTACCTGAAGTATAATGGGCATACCGGACTTCACCCAAGTCTAGCACAGGAGAGACGCCATACTCGCTGGTCTATGGAACCGATGCAGTCATACCCGTCGAGGTCGGGGAACCAAGCCTGAGATATTCACATACCAATGGGGCGGACAACGACGAAAGAAGGTTGCAAGATCTATACGAATCTGAAGAAAGAAGAGATATGGCTTATATAAGAATGACAGCCCAAACAGAGCAGGCAGAAAGATACTACAACAAGAAATCCAAAGTAAGATCACTCAAAGTAGGCGACTACGTCCTCAAAGCCAAAACATTGGCATCGAAAGACCCGAGTGAGGGAAAGTTGGGGACCAACTGGGACGGACCATACAAAATCATAGCAGCCACGAACAAAGAGCATTTCAACTAGAAACAATAGGAGGAAAACTGCTCCAAAACAATTGGAACATCGCCCATCTCAAATATTTCCACTTCTGAAAGGCATCTCCTAAGTCGTACTCTTTTTCCATGACCCGAGTTTTGTCCCAATTGGGTTTTCTCGAGAAGGTTTTTAACGAGGCGGTGAAGGGGATACCCGGTGGCATCAAAGCGCAGATTCATCATATCGGCCAGTCGACACGGTCTCTAGACCAATATAATGAAGGGACTACACTAGCTATTCTCCATTGTATGAACATAATTCTCCACTGTATGAACAGAATTCTCCATTGCATGACAGAATTCTCCATTATATGAAAAAAATTCTCCATTGTATGAACAGAGTTCTCCATTGTATGAACAGAATTATCCATTTGAATGGACAGAAATCTCCACTACACGAACAAAAGTTGATCTCCATTTTACGAGCGGGTCTCCACTGAACGAATGTCCTGATGGCTAAGGCCATGGACATCGGTTCGACCTTGTTCGAACCACGATAGATTACTTCAACGATAGTTGAAGCAACGCCCTAATGGCTAAGGCCATCGATATCGGTTCAACCTTGTTTGAACCACGACAGATTACTTTAACGACAGTTGAAGCAACGCCCTAATGGCTAAGGCTATCGACATCAATTCAACCTCGTTCAAACGATGACAGATTACTTCGACGACAGTCGAAGCCACGTCCTAATGGCTAAAGCCATCGACATCAGGTTGACCTCGTTCAAACCACGACAGATTAAGTCGACGACAGTCAAAGCAATGTCCTAATGGCTAAGGCCATGGACGTCGGTTCGACCTCGTTCGAACCATGATAGATTACTTCGGCGACAGTCGAAGAAACATCCTAATGGCAAGGCCATCGACATCAGTTCGACCTCGTTCGAACCACGACAGATTACTTCGATAAAAGTCGAAGCAACGTCCTAATGGCTAAGGCCATCGACACCGGTTTGACCTCATTCGAACCATGATAGATTACTTCGACGACATTCAAAGCAACGTCCTAATTGCCAAGGCCCTCGATATCAGATTCGACCTCGTTCGAACATATTACTTCGACGATAGTCGAAGCAACGTCCTAATGGCTAAGGCCCTCGACATCAGTTCGCCCTCTCTCAAACCACGACGACCTTTTTAATGAATAACAAAAGCAACCTCTACGGAGGCTAAGCATTATAAAAAGAAAACCCAAGGAGGGAAAGGCAACAAACCGACGAAGCAATACAAACAAAGTTTATATTACAACACAAAATATTTACATTCGCCCATACGGATGGGCCCTAGAACATTCAACAAAACCAAAAAATATATACAAGTATACAAATTTGTGGCTACTCATCACCACCTGGGCGATAAACATCATTATACCAAGAATCTGAGTCGAGTCGATCGACATCCTCGAAAGTGGAACCCTCCCCATCAGGAGAATCGAGGTAGTACCTACATGCTTCATGACTAGTACGAGCCTCACTTCGCCTCGCCTAAACCTCCTCCTCTGTTGCCCGGCCCTCAGCATGAAGTGCCCTATAGACGTCAAGTCAGTACTCTGCAAAGACCCACATCTCCTACGTATTGTGACGCGTACTTTGACCAGACAAAGGATAAGATGAGGAGGGCTGAGAAAGGTGACCCACTTCCTCTGACCGTGGGGGAGAAACCTGTCTTTGTAATTCCGTCTCTCTACCGACACTAGCACTTAGCTCCCCTCTAAGTCCGCCAATCTTCTGTCATCCTGGTGTCAAGCTCGGCGGTCAGATCCACTATCCTCCGATGAAGGTTGACATTCTCCTCCGCCACCCCTCGACTCAGTTCGAGCTCATCATTTTTTTCCCTAAGGAGTGCCTCCAACTCACTGTTACAGGCCACAACTTTCATCAGCTCGTTGTCCGTCTCTTCTAACTCAGCCCACTGCGCTCTAACTAGGCCTACCTCTACTCAAGCCCCTCATGAAACACTGAAAGTTAGGGTCCTGTTGGTAGAGGTCGACCACCGCTTGATGCTTAGAGAGATATTTTTGATACTTCTTCATCATCATTTTGTAGAGAGCCGTCCTTTTCTACTTATGGCGTCAACTCTCCACTTCCATAACGAGGGTCTGAAAAGAAAAGCAGAAATAAGCACACAACAGGTCAATCCTATAATACGCAAAAGAGAGAATAAAGAGTACCTGTAAAGCCATGCCGGCAACACTTTGTGACAGCTCCGCATCATTCACAGTGCTGAGCGTCTCGCTCTCAGGAGTGGCACATAGCAGAGTAAGGGCCGATGCAGCCTGCTCTTTATTTAGCAGCAAGTTGTAAGCCCCCGGAATCATAATGCGATGGTCGGATCCCTCCGTCATCATCTCCACGTGGGTGTGACAACCCACAAACTCATTTACATCTTCCTGTTTGACATTAGAGTCCGACTCCTCAGCTTCCTTGTCAGGTCCTCTGACGTTAGTCGACGAACCCCCTCTACGGCACGCACTGAACTAGTACCAGGAGTGGCACTCCTCTGTTGAGCTGACCTCCCAGATAGAATGGTGTCGGCCATGAATACAGGTCTGGAAGTCGTTCGAGGTACCCCACTCCCATCAGCCTCGGTGGCCACCCCCTTACCCGTTTCCAGCCTCCTTCTTTTTCTCTCCAATGACTCCTCACCATTGGAAGACTCGTCCATAGGTTGCGGGGCTGGTGCTAACGATGCCGACTCCTCCATAACTGCAGTCATGGATATGGACCCCTGGAAAGGAACTAGAGGGAGACCCCCTCGGATAGACTCGCGTAATATATCATGAGCATCCGAGGCAACGCCGGATTGCATGGAAATAGGGACTGGCACCCTCTTCCTGGAAGCTCCTCGACCTGTTGTCATAAAGATAAACAAGTGAGTAGGTTTGCAAAATTTACAAGATAAAAATTAGAAGTCTGCCTGAAGCAACTTTAGAGCCATAGTGCTGCATGAAGACAGGCCACGTGCGGGTCTCTTTCGTGTGGGGTAGCAAGCTAGCACCCACCTCCTAAGACCGACGATGAGTTGGGACGGATGAGTCATGGCTGCAATACAAGAGTTAGAATTGCAACAGTAGCAAGTAATAAGGAACTTATCCAATTGCAGTACTTACGTGTCGAATTCCACCTCTCTGGGAACCCGGCAGGGTTAGAGACTACGTGCTTGGTCCTAATGAAAAAATATTTATGCCAGATCCCACGGATCGCTCGTTCGTCAGTTTCGGTCACCAATCCTTTCATACCATGGCTTCTCAAATACACCATGGTCCCTCTCAGATAGTCGGCATTGAACAAATGTAAGAGGTGATGAACCGAGACCTTACATCCGGCCAACTCCGCATACTTGGTCAGTAGAAGGAGCACCTTTAGGGTATATGGCGTGAGTTAAGCCGAGCATACGTTATAGAACCGGAAAAGCTCCTCTGTCAAAGGAAAAATAGGAAGGTCGTAGCCAATCAAAAAAGGGTGTTCGTAAAAGGCACAGTACCTTGGCCTGTGAAAGTCTACGTAATCTTTCCCCGCTGGAATCATCTCAACATGGGCATGTATGCCGTACTTAATACGGAGATCATCTAAGTGCTTCTGCCGTGACTAGGAAAGCACCGGAGCTGGAGTGGGAGAGTCCTTATTGAAATCGCTTTGAGATAAAGGATGTTTTGGTAACAACGTCTCCACCGTTAGAGGACTGATGTCCTCTTCTCCCTCCAGCTCTTCGCCATCGGAAGGCGATGGCACATTCGATGGAGCAACCGTCGGAATCCTCCTATTGCCTCGATGAGGTTTAGGCATGATTTCATTGGGAAAGAGTTTCACACAACACAACGGAGAAGAAGGGAATTTTTGATCAAAGGAAAAAGTACCCGAAATGTAAAGACAGAAACTGAAGGGTTAGAACACTTTTGCAAATGACCAAAGTTCGAATCAAGTTAAACCCTTCCCCTATTTATAAGGATGGGTAGCACCAAAATCGAGGTGGCAGACTTCAAATCAGTGCAAAAAATCAAGCGCCAAAGCATTTATTCCCCTACCTCGAGAATACGTGTGATAATGACGCAAGCGAATGCTGACGTCATACAAAGAAAGGCGCTTCACTTCGACACTCTGACAATTATGATTATTGTCCCCAACTGGTCACATCACAACCCTTTGGCAAGTCAAACTCTCCCTGAACGGAGGCATCAATTTTGCCAGTCAAAGACGCATCTCGCTGCGACCCCGACGAACGGAGGGACTAACTGTATGGGGTCGAATTTGATCGACTACGTCCTTAGAGCAGCACGACCGACCACTGAACATATGTGAGCCTCGACAGAGGGGCGACTTAGGTACAATAGGTGAAACGGATTCATAACCCCATGGACCCCTTTATAGCATGTATTTTTAGGTTTCGCCTTTTAAGATAAAAGGGGGGGATCCCCTAGTATATAGAGAGGGATCCGAGCTTTGTAAGAGGCAGATCTCTATGAATATACAAATTCTCTCCCTTATCTCTCTAACTTATACTCTTATTGCAAAATCAATTACCAAGATCATCCTAGGGTTTATTATTTTCGATTACGATTTACTCATTCATCTCGTTTGAATGATTTGCTCAAAAAGTATTTAGCAACTTTTGAATCAAACAGTGTTGGACTCTAAAGGCATTGGGCTTCAAAGACTTTAAGCATTGGGCTTTAAAATCTAAAAGTGTGAATTAGAAATGATGGAAAATAAAATGGAGGAAAATAAAAATTTGAATGAAGTAAACTTTTGACTGGCACTTTGTCTCTTATTTGTGAGGGACAACTACATTTGTGTGCTTATATATAGAATCACTTCTTAAAGCGCTTAAAAGGAGTTGAAGAGAATGAACCCTCGCGCCTTCGTCGTCGCTCGGCTCGGCTCGGCTCGACTTCGGCTTTGGCTTTGGCTTTGGCTTTGGATTTGGATTTGGATTTGTCAAATGATCGATCGATAAGATTATTTTTTGGTAAAAATTTATTTAATAATTAATTAAATGCCAGATCACTGCTGAAGATTCAGAAGGATAGTCTTGTCGCGGTCCTGGTGTAACCACGGTAGGACCGCGCCAGAACCCTACTGTAGATTCAGAGGGCCACTCTGACCGCGGTCCTGGCGTAACCACAGTAGGACTGTGGCAGGCCGTATAAACTTCTGAAAAGGCACCTTTTCCAGAACAACATCACACCTCTTCCAATAATTGCCTATAAATTTTAAGGCATGGCTTCATTTTTAACACACCAAAAACATTATAGAACTTCCTTCTTTCTGAAAATACTGCATTCTAATTCGCAGTCTCTCTCTCTCGAATTCGTAAGTGTGATTTTGCTCTGTTCTTTAAGTTCGTTGGTATCCTGCAGTTTGTATTGCCAGTGTTGCAGGAAGGTTTATTCCGTTTTATCCTGGGAGGATTTAATCTATTACCTAGGCAATGTGTGAGGGGGTTAAAATTCCTTAAGGATGCACAAGCAAATTGTGGACTCGGAATATTTCTTAATCTTTACTGTTCTTCCAGTTTCTTTTATTCTTCTAACAGTTTTCTGATTTTGTGTTTTAACACAGTAGCGTTAACAAGCTTAAGGAATTTTAAACTAACATTTCTGTGTTGAAATATATATTAAACTGTTATTTATATTTTGTATATTGTTTTGGAGACTAAAGCCTTCAAGCTTTCTACTCCAATAATTGTTCTATCTGGTTTAACGTATATCAAAACTTTACCAGAATAATAAACGTACAGGTTTGAAGTATATAAAAACTTCACCATTGTTACATGTTATGTGTTTGGTTTGGTATTCAGTTTGAAGATATCAAAACTTCACTGATTGAACAAATTTATGTCTTGTTTCCAACTCTACAGAAAAAATGACGAATGAAAACCAAACTAATGGAAATGTTGTGGGAATGGGTGCTGCTGTTACGAGTGTTTCTGCCTCGTCAAGCCGTTCAACTCCTGCTCATGCTATGGCACCAGCAGAAAAATCCGGAAAGTTTTCCGGTATCGACTTCAAATGTTGACAAATGAAGATGCTCTTCTATCTTACTACGTTGAGTTTGCAGTGATTCATCAAGGAGGATCCTCCGGTGCTGGCTGAAAATACCCCAGAAGAAGAACAATTTGTTGTAACTGAAGCATGGAAACATTCTGATTTCTTGTGCAAAAACTACATTTTGAGTTGTTTGGAAGATAGCCTGTACAATGTCTATAGTGTCATGGAAACTTCAAAAGTGTTATGGAATGCGCTTGAGAAAAAGTACAAGATCGAGGATGCTAGACTTAAGAAGTTCATGGCTGCAAGGTTTTTGGATTTCAAGATGATTGACTCTAGGTCGGTCATAACTCAAGTCCAAGAATTACAAGTTATTGTGCATGACCTCCTTGCTGAAGGTATGTCCCGAATCAATAATTTTATTAATAAGATTTATCTTGTTATTAATTATGAATTTATTATTGAAGGTATGGTCATAAATGAGGCCTTTCAAGTTGCCGCTTTCATTGAGAAATTACCTCCATTGTGGAAAGAGTTTAAGAACTATCTAAAACACAAGCGGAAGGAGGTGACACTTGAAGACTTGATTGTGTGTTTGAGGATAGAAGAAGACAACAAAAATGTTGAAAAGAAGTCACGTGGGAACTCGACAATAAAAAGGGCTAACATTATTGAGGAGGCGCCACAAAACAAGAAGAGAAAGAAGGCTTCTGGACCAAAGAATTACCCAAGCAAGAAAAAGTTCAAGGATAATTGCCACAACTGTGGAAAATCTGGGCATAAGGCCGTGGATTGTCGTGCACCAAAGAATGATAAGAAGAAGAAAAATCAAGCTACCATGGTTGAAAATGCTTAAGAAATGGAGGACTTGTGTGTCATGTTGTCTGAATGCAACTTGGTAGGAAATCCTAAAGAATGGTGGATAGATTCTGGAGCCACCCGCCATGTTTGTGATAACAAGGAGTTATTTTCTTCTTATGCCCCCGCAGGACCCGACTAGACAATTTTCATGGGAAATTCATCTACAGCGAAAATTGAAGGAGTTGGCAAGATTGCGCTGAAGATGACGTCGGGAAAAATAGTGACTCTAAACCAATTTCTCCATGTTCCAGAAATTCGCAAGAATCTTATGTCTACATCACTTCTTGTCAAGAATAGATTCAAATGTATTTTTGTTTCTAATAGTATTGTACTAAGTAAGAATGATATGTATGTAGGAAAAGGTTACCTGAATGAGGTCCATTTTAAGCTAAATGTAATAGCAGTTCCTATCAATAAAGTTAATGCTTCTTCTTACTTACTTGAGTCAAACACTTTATGGCATTCACGGTTAGGTCACGTCAACTTCAAAACATTACGAAAGATGATAAATTTAGAAGTATTGCCAAAATTTGATTGCATTAATTTCAAATGTCAAATATGTGTGGAATCAAAGTATGCTAAGCATCCTTATAAGTCCGTTGAAAGGAATTCAAGTCCTTTAGACTTAATTCACACAGATATTTACGACATGAAGTCAACACCATCTCGTGGTGAGAAAAATATTTTATTACTTTTATTGACGATAGCACGAGATATTGCTATGTTTATTTACTTAATAGTAAAGATGAGGCAATTGATGCTTTCAAGCAATACAAGAGTGAAGTTGAAACACAACTAAACAAAAAGATCAAAATGATAAGAAGTGATAGGGGCGGCGAATATGAATCTCCTTTTGAATAAATATGTTTGGAAAATGGCATTATTCATCAAACAACTGCCCCTTACTCTCCACAATCTAATGGAATTGCGGAGAGAAAGAATCGAACGTTGAAAGAGATGATGAATGCATTGTTGATAACTTCAGGTTTACCACAGAACTTGTGGGGGGAAGCTATACTTACAGCTAACCGAATAATCAACCATGTACCTCATAGTAAAACACAGTCCATTCCCTATGAAAAATGGAAAGGAAGGAAGCCCAACTTGAAATACTTCAAAGTGTGGGGGTGTTTAACTAAGGTACAAGTTCCTAGACCTAAAAGGGTTAAGATAGGTCCAAAACGGTGGATTGTGTATTTATTGGATATGTAACCAATAGCAAGGCATATCGTTTTCTGGTTCTTAAGTCAGAAAATCCTGAGATTCACGTTAATATGATAATAGAATCAGATAATGTTGAATTCTTTAAAACTATTTATCCGTATAAAAAGGAAAGTTAAGTGACCTACCAAAAGTCAAAACGACTTCGGGAGGAAATAACAGACGGTATGCCTAATGAGGAAAATCCGAGAAGAAGTAAACGTCAGTGGACATCTACTTCATTTGGTCCAGATTTTCTGACTTTCCTGCTAGAAAATGAGCCCCGTACCTTCAAGGAAGGAATGTCTTTCTCAGAAGCACAATATTGGAAAGAAGCTGTCAATAGTGAAATAGAATCCATATTGAGCAACCATACATGGGAATTGGTTGATCTTCCTCCAGGTAACAAAACATTGGGTTCTAAATGGATTTTCAAGAAGAAAATGAAAGACGATGGTACTATTGACAAATACAAGGCAAGACTTGTTGTCAAAGGATTTAGACAGCGAGAAGGTCTTGACTATTTTGACACATATTCGCCGGTAACAAGAATTACATCCATTAGGATGCTAATAGCGTTAGCCGCGGTATGGTCTTCAAATCCATCAAATGGATGTAAAAATAGCCTTCTTAAATGGTGATCTAGAGGAAGAAATTTACATGGACCAACCTGAAGGGTTTGTGGTTCCGGGAAAAGAAAAGAAGGTGTGTCGACTTGTTAAGTCTCTTTATGGACTAAAACAAGCACCCAAGCAATGGCATGCGAAATTTGACCAAACAATATTGTCGAATGGCTTTAAGATTAATGAATGTGATAAATGTGTTTACATTAAGAACGTTCCAAATCATATAGTCATTGTTTGCTTATATGTTGATGATATACTAATAATGAGCGAAGATATAGCCGACATTCAAGCTACTAAGTGTATGCTTGCTAGTAAGTTTGATATGAAAGACTTAGGAGTTGCCGATGTAATTCTAGGAATTAAAATCAAGAGGACTCCTCAAGGTCTAGCTTTGTCTCAATCACATTACGTGAAAATGGTACTTGAAAAATTCAAACATTTGGAATTTAGAAGTGCAAGGACTCCAATTGACTTAAACCATCATCTTATAAAGAATAAAGGTGAAAGTACGTCTCAATTGGAGTATGCTCGTGTGTTGGGAAGCTTAATGTACATCATGAACTGTACACGACCTGATATAGCTTGTGCGATAAGTAAACTTAGTCGATTCACAAGTAATCCCAACAAACATCACTGGGTGGCAATGAAACGAGTTCTGAGATATTTGGAATATACCCAAGACTACGCTTTGCACTACAATAAATATCTTGCGGTTATTGAAGGATATAGTGATGCAAATTGGATAACCGGCTCAACAGAAACAAAGTCCACAAGTGGATATGTTTTTACTGTTGGTGGAGGAGCAGTATCTTGGAAGTCTTCCAAACAAACGTGCATCGCTCGCTCTACAATGGAATCAGAGTTTATAGCTTTGGATAAAGCCGGTGAAGAAGCTGAATGGCTTCGAAATTTCTTAGAAGACATTCCGTTCTGGCCAAAACCTTTGGCTCCTATTTGCATACATTGCGATAGTGAGGCTGCAATAGGACGGGCAGGGAGCGTTATGTATAACGGAAAGTCTCGTCATATACGACGAAGACATAACACCGTTAGACAACTACTTTCTAGTGGAATTATCACTATTGATCATGTAAGATTAAAGGATAATGTGGCGGATCCGCTTACAAAAGGCTTAACTAAAGAGGGAATTGAGAAATCATCTAAGGGAATGGGACTATGTCCAAGGACAAGTCAACATGACGGTAACTCTATCTAGAATTTTGGATGTTCCGAGATCTAGGTTCAAGGAGATCAAACAAAGTTGTGATTGACCGGTTCAACATTGTCAAAGTAAAATCTTTGGTCTCTTCTCGTGATGAAGACAATGTTCAGTAACAAGGATAGAACTTTACACGTTCTTTAATGATTACCTAAGTTTGATGTGGTAGTTATCAAATAGTGTCAATCTAAAGGATTACACATTTAGGAATCACCTATGTAACTGTGGAGTGGAAGTCGCTTTAATGAGAATTCTGTAAGGCCAATTCTCTATGCACTTATGAAACCAGGCAGTGTTCATGGATGAAACGAACACAAAAATGAGAACCAAAAGACGGTTAAGGGTTGGTTGTGTGACATATGGTTGTCTAGGTATATACTAAAGTTCGACGGTTCAAAGATATCAAATTTACCGATTGACCGAGTATATCCGACATATGTTCACTAGGGAAAGTTCAAAGGAAAACCTACTTATCCAGACGCAATTAATCCTTACTTGCAAATCACACAGCTTTCATCTATGATCATTCTTGTTACAACCATTCCCATTCAAGTGGGGGATTGTTGGATTTTAAAGGCATTGGGCTTCAAAGACTTTAAACACTGGGCTTTAAAGTCTAAAAATGTGAATTGGAAATGGTGGAAAATAAAATGGAGGGAAATGAAAATTTGAATGAAGTGAACTTTTGACTTGCACTTTGTCCCTCATTGTTGAGGGACAACTACATTTGTGTGCTTATATGTAGAATCGATTCTTAAAGCTCTTAAAAGGAGTTGAAGAGAATGAACCCTCGCGCCGTTGTCGTCGCTCGGCTCGGCTCGGCTCGGCTCGGCTCGGCTCGGCTCAGCTTCGGCTTCGGCTTCGGCTTCGGCTTCGAATTCGGATTCGGATTTGGATTTGTCAAATGATCGATCGATAAGATTATTTTTTAGACAAAATTTATTTCATTAATTATTTAATAATTAATTAAATACCAGATCACTGCTGAAGATTCAGAAGGATAGTCTGGTCGCGGTCCTGGCGTAACCACGGTAGGACTGCGTCAGAACCCTACTGCAGATTCAGAGGGCCACTCTGGCCGCGGTCCTGGCGTAACCGCGGCAGGCCGCGTAAACTTCTGAAAAGGCACCTTTTCCAGAACAAACATCACACCTCTTCCAATAATTGCCGATAAATTCTGAGGCATGGCTTTGTTTTTAACACACCAAAAACATTATAGAACTTCCTTCTTTCTGAAAATACTGCATTCTAATTCGCAGTCTCTCTCTCTCGAATTCGTAAATGTGATTTTGCTTCGTTCTTTAAGTTCGTTGGTATCCTGCAGTTTGTATTGCCACTGTTGTAAGAAGGTTATTCCGTTTTATCCTGGGAGGATTTAAACCATTACCTTGGCAACGTGTGAGGGGGTTAAAATTCCTTAAGGACGTACAAGCAAATTGTGGACTCGGAATATTTCTTAATCTTTACTGTTTTTCCAGTTTTTTTTATTCTTCTAACAGTTTTCTGATTTTGTACTGTGTTAAAAAACAGTACCAAGTCAACTATCTTGGCTCCGGTTATGTCGATAGTATCAACCAAGACAATAATGCCACATGTGTCAACGTTCGCTGTTCCAACAAGAATAAACTCAATGGCGGCAGCATCAACAGTCTGGATAATTCCACAAACACCATTGATAACAAGAACACCAAGTGCAAGTCAGGTGTTGGCGGTGCAGCCTATTAATTGCGTTCGTGTTAGGCCAGCTGCTTTATTGATTATTTCAAGTTCAGTTGTTCCTGTTTCTGTTAACAATGTCTCCATTTCCACCTCCTTTTCGTTGGGTTATTGAACCCTGGGTGGTAACTTTGGAAAGAAAAAAGAATGTAGTAACTTTAATTTCTATAGCATGAAGCCATGAATGGTTAACCAGTAAGAAGCTTAACTTTTGTGGCTAATATTTGTAAAGTAATCTTGCATCATCTGATTAACCGCAGTCTATAAATAATTAAATGCAATTATTTTTAGTGGGCTCCATTTTGATAACCTAATAACTAAAGTGCAAATAATAACTTCTTATAAATAATAAAAATAAATGATACTGCTTAAAAATTCTTCACATGCTGAAATCCAACATTGCAAAATTTGTTATACCGTTAGCAAATACTCCTCCATTTTATATGAGATTTTTTTTTCGTCCACTCCAATTGTTATATTTAGAAATTCTTTAATTTGAAGGTCCAGTTTTGTCTCCAGAGACCTTTATGTCGTATATTTCAGACTTTCAGTTTATTTGTCAAAAACTTTTTTTATTTGTTTTAACACCATGCCTAGTAAGACACCATCATATAAACTGAAACAAAGAATAATATAGAAAATCTGTTTTCCACACGGAATGGCAGTTGCACTTATAATTCTAATAAATCATTGGTACCTAGTCAAGCACATAGTTAACGAAGCAGAAACAGTTCCATCCATATAGTTCTTCAAAGTAAGTTCAACCTAGCTTGCCACCAAGAGATCACCACAATTCCAATCAAAATTCACAAATTGTTGCTCGCTTGTACAGACTTCAAAATAATAAAATGAAAAAATAAACCGTAAATAGCAACTGTACAATTTTCTACTATACTCAACATTATCACCCTCTTCCTCTGGCCTAGTGTTAGCCGTATGAATCAATGGAAAACTGCTTTAGATACTAATCAAGGCTGTATAATTTCCTCCGGGTTCAAACTCTCTACTAATGATATGTGGGGAAAAAATATGGGAAATCAAATGGTAAGGTTTTCTTGAATTGCGACGAAGGATCCTATTATGTTTCCACCAACATCTGGGAAATTTGGACATCCAGGAAGATTCTTCACCTTGCCTTTGCGATCAACTTCAACAGGGTATTTTAAGAGGTGTGCTCTCATTTCTGTTACTTCATCAGCTGCAAATTGCTTCCAGTTAAATTCACCCATGGACCTGACCCGTCTTACACATTCTAACGACTCCGGCTGTGTGAAGCAGTCCTCAACAACTCCAAGATGCTCAGCCCACAGAGACATTCTATATCCAAATACCTGCAGAAGTTAGGACAGCAAATAAATCAGATGAAGACACACACACACATATAAAATATTTGTAAGCATATATACACGCACATGTATACTCTTTAAAGTTTCCTATATACATCCATATAACCTAGGTCAGAGACTTTGAATGCAAGTGCAACCACTGCTTATATGTTTATAATCCGCCTTGAGGTATTTTGACCAAAATAGGGAAACACGGTGACTTGCAAATATCCTTGTAGCATGTAATTACGTTTTCTGGAGCATAAATATTACAGTAAAATAACTCAAGGTCAAATGCAAAATAAGAAAATGTAGGAGAGATGGAGCAGCTTAAGCTTTGTTCCACTTGTTAAAAGCAAAGCAAAAGAAATGTCCTAAAGCTTGCATAAAGAATCACTAGAAGATATATGTTTTGGTTTCAGTTTGATATGGACATGGAAGCAAACATGAGCATTGTGCAGAAAACTAGATTATTTAATTAGCAATATAACTTTTGCACTATTCAAGGAGGCTGAGCGAGAATAGAAAAGAAATATTTTATACAAAATTATACAATTGGTGAACGAAGTTAAAAAACACATGATTAAAATCTTTAAAGGAGCTTCAACAGTTGGTTGTCCTAAAATAATCTTGTCGTACAAAGGCATAAAACAACATAGTCAAAGTGAGACTAGATGAATACAGATTCAGATTTCTTTTTTTGAAGTAAGATAATTTCATTAAATGATATCAAGAAGATGCATAGCAAAAAATACATAACAAAAGTGTGGCTGCTCATATACAAAAACTTACTAAGGATCAGACACAATCCTAAAAGAATTCAAAGCTAATTACAAGGGCCTGATTGAGCCAACTAAATAAATTGATTAGACAAGTTGCTCTAAGAGAGTGATTAGGATTTGAAATCCCATCAAAACATCTACTATTTCTCTCATTCCAGATGCACCAAAAAATAGAAGCAGACAGATATTTAAGCTCAATATCTTCACGAGAATGACATATTAGATTAATATGTAGCACATAATCAAATAGAATAGGTGAAAGGGGGAAGTGCTGTAGGAGTGCTATGCAATAGAAAGAACCTACCAAAGTAAAAGACAGATTTTACATACAGTTACGGACTAGCAATGTTCTATGGGAATCAATGTTGGATATTTAAGACTCACCATATGCACAAGATGAGTGCCGTAGAAATGAGGATGTTAAGATGGATGAACATTAATATAAGACTAGACAAAATTAAATCACATCCGACACAGGATGCAAGTAACAAAGACAGAGAGTATTACGAGAGAAAGTCGCTTGAGAACGAAGGAATCTAGTTTCAAGAACATATCTTACTCTAATAGGGGGTAATGACTTTCCGAGTGAAGGAAAGCCCAATTATATATGTAATATCTTAGCTGCCAACAAGGCAAGTGCCCTATTAAGCTTACCTGCTCAGGAGCAAGTATTGGAAGGAAAATATAGAAGAATTCAACAACACTCCCCTCCCTCCCGATTTACACATTCTTAACGGTTGGTAGGTTGTCCAGGATACTTCGATGGTTTTGTTATGCCTTAAGTAAATCTCCAAATGCACAGGTTCGTGCAGTACCGTGACATTTTTTTTTTTCTGGTGCTGCTGCTAAATTTCATTATTGCCTTTCGTCTTACAAAGAAGAAAAAATAACAACCACTATTACAATGATTGGGAAGAGGTCCTAAATCACATGGAAGGAACTTGTTTCAAAATACGTCCAATCTCTTGGAATCATGCGGTTAGTTAAGAACAAAATACAATGGAAGCAAGCGATCAATAGGGTAAATATCAATTAGTTGGGATGAAGGCTTAGTTCATGTCATTGCACTTACATTATATCTCGTGTTTGCCAAATTTATTTTCAGTGTGAGATATGTTTATCTTATATGGCTTTTTGGTACCATCCCTTCTTGTCTATATTTTCATCAATGTGGTGCTTATGCTTTCCTGAGCCGAGGATCTATTGGAAACAACCTCTCTATCCTCACAAGGTAGGGGTAAGGTCTGCGTACACACTAGCCTCCCCAGACCAGTGTTTAAAGAAGCGCTCGCTTCGTCGCTTAAAGCGCGAAGCGATGCGATGCGAGGCTGTGTCGATTTAATCTCCTTGAAGCAACTCGATTTGCAGAAGCGCACGCTTCCCTGGAAAAATCGATGAAGCGATCGCTTAATTGAAGAAAGCGCAGGGACCTTTTTAAAAAAAAAAAAACTTTGGGGTCTGAGACAAAACATACCCTAAATTGACAAAAACCCTCTTCTTCTTCAGTCGAATAAAGGGCAGGGCTCGATTGTGGCTATCTCTTTCTTCAGTCGACAAAAAAGAAAAGCTAGGGTTCATCTTCTTCTTCTTCAGTGCTCGACCAGTCGACCAACCCAGGTAATTTCTTCTCCTTTCTTCTCGTTTTTTT
>MU775002.1:63295-120406 GCA_026770625.1 Nicotiana glauca
GAACATGACCTATGGCTATGATTAAAAAGAATTATATTCAGTTTCTTTCATCTATAGTGAAATGCCTTCTCAAGTTTCCTTTCCAAAGTCACTTCTCCGTCTTTTACAGTTATGCTTAAAATGCTAAGCCAAATCCGTATCTTTGACTTAGATGTGGAAACACCTTCATCTATCTGATCTGACCTCATAAGTCTAACAAGTTTTTGTCACTTCCAGAACTCCTCAGCCCACCCCTTCCTGCCTCTAAAAATAAAGAAAACAAGCATATAAAACGATTAGGAAGAAGATGATACATTAACCACAAATTAGAGCTGGTTAATGGTTACGTCAAACCCCAAGGACATAAGTTATCTATGTAATTCGTGCAGGTGTACTCATAAGTAATCCTGTACTGAGTCTAATTCAACAGCCAAAAAGAGAGATCTATTGGATATGGACAGTTAGACACGTCAGCATTACTGTCCATAACCATCTGTCTGAAGCATCAGGAAGAACTTGTGGAATATACAATATACTCATGAAACCTCTTTGTGGTGGGCCTAAGGGCCAGTTTCTCCGGCATAGAGAGCTGGCCCTCCCAAAGAATCCTGCATGTGCAGTTGGATGGTCTCCAAATTCAGGAATGAGCTTCACATTGGATCCATCAGTGGGTATAAAGGGACCCTATAAATGCTGTTGCACTAGCAGCAAAGTAGGAGTATCTAGTCAAAGTTGCAAACAGGCCAAGAACGGTAAATTTTGTAAGTCTACTCCAACGAGATTTTCCATAAAAGGTAACAAATTACAATTATTAAACTGCTTACTCGAAGTGTATTGAGACATTAATAGTACTTTGTACATAGCATGAAAATATCATCTTACCAATATCCTTATGTTGACTCCAATTGAACGAGGAACCAATAAAATATTGATTTTCAATGTAAATGAAATGTTGTGCAGCACGAATGGCCTTCACATATGCTGTGTGTATGCTCATGTCAATAAGTACATTTTTCCCACAGACCAAGTTCTGCAAGAAAAAGAAAATTAGTATATACTTGGAATAAGTAAACGAGTATATGTTTTGGAGCAGACAAATGATCTTCTCCCTGTCATTGCCCCTGCATCTTTCTTTCTCACCTTCATTGTAGCTTCTTTTGGATCCTTTGGAAAGCCTTTGACTGAATTTGAATCAATTGAACGAAAAATCTGGTTGATAATTGAAAAAGAATGTCACCACAAGATCAAATACAACACTCCAATTAAATTTCTATCTATCGATATTACGTTAATAACAACCTGTACATGCCAACCGTTAGGGTCATCGCCGCTCACAGATGGAGCATCAGAAATACCAAGAATTTCAGGCATTCTTTCAATTCGGAGCAAAGCATCATCATACGATGTCTTCAACTTTTTAATGCCATGAGGCTTTGAAGCCTTCAACCAGCGCTCCTCGAAGTTTGTGAGAACATCATATGCTGCAGGCCCATCAATTTTACTGTGCAGGTCATGCCATGGTTCTCTAGGACAACCAGCTACACTCCCCTGTTAAGTACATGAGATGGATTACTATCAAAGCAACACAAATAATGACATTGACTTCTTGGTAGAGAAAGGTAATTGTATGACAAGAACTCCACCCTAGAGACATATCAAAGAAACACAACAAAATATTACTCCTCCCTCCAACTTATATAATGTAGTTTGACTGGGCACGAAATTTAAGAAATGAAGACTTTTGGAAGTTGTGGATCTTAAACATGCCATATCATTTGTGTGGCTATGGAAGCTTCTCACTAAGCATAAAATGCGAAGCTTAAAGTAAAATTGTTTCCAAATATAGAACTGTTTCATTCTTCTTTAACGGACTAATGATAAAATAATGTCAGATAAAATGGAACAGGACTAACTCACAAGTCAAAAGTTTTCATCTGAAGATGTATATTTCTACTTTAAGATTGTGATTGTAAAGCCTAATGAAAAAGGTTGATGCAGTTCACTCATGATAAATAAGTAAAATCTTTTCTCCTGCTACAATACTGAATGATGTAACTTGACTAGGGATAATTATTAAGGCAAGAAACCTAAATGTCAACTGAGGAAGATGTAGGAGGACAAAGCTCATTCTCTTCTTTTGGCCAAACCATTTACTTTTGCTCCAAAGGTTGAAAATGGTATAAGCTTGTTAACAATATTGATCTACATCACAGTCTTCCAGTTTCAATTTCTACACCTACTTCAACTAGACATGGTTATTAAGATGATGGTTGCAAATGTATATTATCAACATTATTTCGAAATATGAACGACAAAGAGTCAGATCTGAGAGAAGTCCTGTAATGGTTCTCATTCAACTTGTTGAACTGTGTAATATTGGAATTATATTGGAGAAGAAAGTAAAGTAGTTCCTTACAGATATATTATTGGGCACATGAAAATAGGGGAACAATGATTTTCGCTTTGAAATCAGGAATAGATTCTCAACTATATGGGAACGGTGCAGGAAGCACAAATGACAATAACCTGCTCTCTGGTCATTATCAGAATTTATAACAGCTCATATTCTACTAAGCTTTTGAAGAAGAGAGTTCATGTTTGTAAACCTGAACTGCTTCAGTTTCACACTTATCATTAAAACTAAAAATAAAAGAGAACCAAAAGAATGGTGTTTCCAACTATAGTAGAAATGTATAGGCATTATTTTACACTAGCTGGGGTTGGCCAAGCTCAAAGATATAAAAGAAAGGTACTATGGATAGTCCGGGTAAGAGAATCCTAAAGAGCTTGAGAATAACCAAGTTTTACATATCATTTGACAAATCATAAAGAGTTAGACACTGCAAGTAATCAAGGAATAATCATTGTGAAGAATTTCATACTTGCTAATATAACTACTCTATGTGGTGGAAAATCAGCAAATTAACAACAGTAATTAATGTCTATGAAAACAAACTAAAGGACATTTAAGGATGAAAACAAGCAAAAGGATATTAAGGATGAAAAGTTACAGCATAAGTAGGGTTATGATAGTCATCAGAGTGCACTGTCTGCAGTGTTCGAAATAGAGAATGATCTGGTGTATCATATCGTCCATCACATAAATCAAGTCCTCCAACAAATGCTATGATTTTTCTTCGATTGTTGCCAGCATCAGCATCCACTATTACTGTCTTCTGGTGATGCGTATAAATTACTCCAACTTCCTGCATACCAAACTCACAAGATAGGCTATGGAGTACAATAAAAACGGAATTCAAATGAAGTAGTCTAGCAATATAACAGTACAATGTAAAAATTTCGTACTGAAGACATCATCAGATGTACCTTAGTGGCAACGACCTAAAGTTTCCAAATCTTTATAGTGATAAGAGGCATGCAATACAATAAAGTTAACAGGACTGTTTCACCCACATGTTAAAGGACTCTGGGCACACCTTGAATGATTGGCATCGGGACATGCCAGCAAGGAAACATAGCGGGAAAGGCAGAAATCAATGCAGTCAAATGAGATTTAATGTCTGAACAAACTTTGCTTTGTCGGGGATCATTACTTAAATAGTCCTCACATAGAAAAGGCAAAAGGGGGGTTGATACTTTGAGAAACTAAAGCTCAGTAGAAACCTAATGGAAAAAGAAGTTACCTCTCCACTGATCAAGGAAGTTAATTCAAAGATAATTTGCAAGTATAATAAATTATATATGTATTAAAACAGAATGATGTTCAATCGCCAGAATCCCAAGATTTAGAATTCTTCCAGGGCTGCTGATATCTTGTAGCTCTTTTTGATAACTGGTCATATAACTTATCCGATAGAGAAACTATAGAAAGAAACGTCAAAATCAAACTTACCCTCTGCTTGACCCAACTGTGACGCTTCCCTGCCACTCGAGGACAAAGCAGCACTTTTACAGAAGAATGTTTAAAAAAACTACGAGTCTCTTCATCATGGGTTGCCATAACGCCATCCTGCAGCTCAAAATTAAGCATTCAAAACTAAATTTACATGAAGCCTTTGGGGACTATCTAAAACAGCTAACAAGAAGATGAAAACACAAAATGATTAGAGCGCCACTATGTATTAGCTCTGCAGAAGAAATGCCAAAACAGAAATACATCATGAGTTGAGCTCGGAGAACTAAATGGATATGAAGATATGCATATGTCATAAGTATAACAGAACCATAAGCAATCTTGCACGTACGAGGCATGGATTCTTTTCAGTTGTCTTAGTTGATGCACTAGTTTTCCAGGCTGAAAATGATAAATGTGCCCTTGACTGTAATTTGACTTGGCACCAGTGTTGTCAAAGGCGCACTTAAGCCCTGAAGCGAGGCTCAAAACATGTTGAGCGCTTCGCCTTGCTTTGTGGGCGCTTTAGTATCGCATCAAGGCTCTTAGGGATACTTTTACTTGCCAATGAGTGTAATCTTGAGAATGCAACATTAAACAATTGACATTTCACTTTAGCGTAAATTTTTTCCAATTTCATTGTCTATATATTTGTTATTCATGCTTATAATTATTAGTCTTAGACTACATATACATATTTTACTTTTTCTCCAGTTGCGCTTTTTTTCATTAAAGCCCATGCTTTATTTTGCGTTTTGCGCTTAAAGACCCAACGGACCTTATAGCTTTTTTGCGCTTTTCGCCTTTGATAACAGTGCTTGGCACTCACAGATTATGTAACTTAAAGCCAGTCACTGACTAACTTTATTAAATATATTGTCTATGAATGTATATATATTGGTATTTCACTGATTTAATGATTAGATTTCTGGGTAGAAGTGTTCAATAATTGAATAAACAGCACAATATGTGCAGATGATGCATGCAGGAGAAGAGACGTACAATGTCACATAATCTTTTCTCCAGACATTTCAAATGATCATTTGAAAAAATAAAAAGGGAAAACATTAAATTTACATCTGAGGTATGCTGCTAATAACAACTTAAGACATTGAAATTTAATTTAAATCTGTAAATTAAATATTCATTTCCTGCACATACAAAAGACAGAAGTTCACTAAAATATGTATCATTTACCGTCTTATAGCCAAGGATGCTTCTTGATGTAGGGTCATCCCATACAAGAAGCAGCACTCTAACACCTTCTTGTGACTTTGACTTCAAAAGATCCCCTAGAGTGTACTTGTCAAGAGAAGCATCATCTCTAACAAGTCTGACTTTGTGCCATACTGACCAACCTGTAATGTAGATCAACCGTCGGGCTTGGCGTATGGCATTACAAATGTCACGCCAGCACTTTCCATGTACATATTGCATTCCAAAGTCCAGCATCAAATTTGGTAGGCTTCCATCAGGAACATGAGCATCTTGATACAGAGTAACTGTTCCACCCATCCTCAGTGGGAAGTAGGTTCCAGGAACTCCATAATACTCAGGACCAGCACCAACTCCATGATGGTAAACACTTAATTTATCAATTGGATAATATTGGACTGATATACTCAAAACAGCTCCAGCCTTGCAAGGTCTTCCGCTACTGTTTAGGATCGGAAAGGACCCCTCTATTTTACCCCCTCCATATATCTGTTCGAGTGGGACAGCCACTGTCCCCATAAGCTGAGAACCTACTATATCATCGTCCTTGACAAGAAATTGTACCTCGGCAGCATAGTGTGCAACAGGGACATTAAAATGTTGCATCCACACGGGATTTTCATTATTGCTTATGACATAAGTCCTGCCAATCACTGCATCAGCTACAGTAATTGAGACGTACGGATCACTTGTGATCTTATTACTCATTTGCCCAAACATATCCCCAATGGTTTTGTGGAACATGTCCATGTTCGGGAGATTTTTTGCTTCGTATACCCAAATATCCAGATTACCGTGTAAGAGCAGAACTTTTAAGTTTTTTTTAGAAGGCGAGAATGGCACAACCTGCATAGCCTGAGTATTCTGTGGTTCAGCACAAGAAGTTGGATAGGTTGGTTTTGGAGACTCCGATTCCCACCTTGAAAATGAATTAGGGTGGCCATAGATAGTCCCTTGAGCATTGTAATTTGAGGGAACATGGTTTGGACCCAAGTGATATGATGCCGATGCCGGAGCAGGAGGAGAAGCAGGGACAGAAGGGTGATTTTCAGACAAATTCACCTTTGCTAAGAGATCATGGATTGGTGGATAAGCTGAAGGGCGAGTGGAGGAGTCATCTCTACCATGATCATAGCTTGCCCCAGAACTACTAACAGATGAAACACTATCTTGGCGTTGGAGACAGTCGTGAACTTTGGATGGTTGGCTCTCCAAAGGCCTTTCCGGCCAGGAATATGGATAATGCTGAGGTGCAGCATATTGAAAACTGCCTTGCTGTTCAAGAGCAGGCATAGGAGAAGATGTTGCAGGAGGCGGATATGCGGGGGGTGGATAGGCAGGAGCAACACCATGTGGTGGTGGAGGATAACCATAGTCTAAAGAGCTGGAATGGTGGTGAGGGGGCGCTGGAGGTGCTGTTGGAGCTGGTGGATAGGGATGATAGTTATAGTGACCAGAATGTTGAGTGTTGTAAGGGGGAGGATACTGAGGGGATTGATGAGGATATGAGTATGGACCAGAACCAGGAGGAGGATATGCACCTGAACTGGGAGGTGGGTAGGGTTGATTTGAAGGAGGAACATGAGGAGGGTACCCATAACCAGTGTTATATGGGTATGAAGGTGAAGAATTATTATACTGATCCATCAATATACACTACCAGATTACACTATTCTTAATTCTCAAACCTAACCAACAAATCAAGAGGGTCTGTCCAAGATCCTGAATTTTACCCAATTCAACACACCATAAAAAGAAACAAGCTTACTTACCCCTACTGGAGAAGAAAAAAAAGGGAGGGGCTGGGGTTAAATTGCAAAAGATAGATATTCTGGATGAAATATATCAAAGTGATCAGGTGAAAATAGAAGATATCAATGGGGTTCTTGAATCAAGAGATATTCATAATCAGCAAGGAAAAAATGCAAAAGATCAAGAAAAGAAAGTACCTTATAGAGGGTTATGACTGAGTTACTAAAAAGAGAAAGAAAATCACAGAAAACAGCAGGATCAGGTTAAAAGGAGCCAGAGGAGCCCGGAGCTTCCCAAAAGGACAACAATTGAACTTTGTCAACGCGTTTAAGGTAGATTTTACTGCTTTGGAATTGGAACAAATGAAGAATGACAGAACTAGAAAGCTGATTTGACGGTGACGGAATTTGGCGTAGAATTCATTCACTTAACGGCGTCCATTTCCCAAACTTTTTCTTTGTTGATGACTTTGATTCATACAAGAAAAAATTACAAAAAGATAAAATAAAAATCAATGAACTCAGAATATTTTATGAGTTTGATTTTGGCACCGCATAAAAATCTTTAGATTGTCTTCTAATGGCGTCACTTGCTCAAGAATCTGGTTAACAACTGCAACGCAATCACTTATTTGTATTTTTAGTTAATGTCAAATATAGCTCACCAGTCACCATATTATATTTGGTTTAATTCATCTTCACCTCAATAAATTTTGAAATGGCTAATTTATAATCTGTTTATTGATTCAAAATGTTTTAGGTCTTACTTTTGGTTATGAAATTAAGTTTTAAAAAATTACTTAAGTGGTGTAATGGTAACGTTACTCTATGAATGTGTGGGTTTGTATTTATTTTAGGGTAATAAAGGATCAATATAATATATAATTGCGAAAGCTAAAATGTATTAGACAACTAAAAAAATAAAATAAACATACCACGTTAAACTTTAAAATGAGAATATTCTCTAAGGAATGTGACATGTAGATGATATCTCTAGAGAAGCTATCTATCCTAATTGATAAATTGTTCATTGTAATACAAGTAAATTATCCTCACTTAGTTTCTAAGGGGTAAATACTTACGTTAAATCATATAACTGGAGTGAAATAAATCTATGTATAAATACATATTGCTTTGATATAATTACTGATAGGTTATATATATCCCTGTTATGTTTGATGATCTAACAAATTTAATGTTAAGAACCAGAAAATGAACCTGTCACACATCCTCAAATACTTAAAATCAAAAGTCTTTAGTCGGGGACGTGGTTCAACTCTTCAGAGTCAAAGGAACAACAAAGGAAACATATGGCCACTAGTTCCCTTGGTGACTGTACAAGTCAACTCCCCCACAGCTGTAAAGTTGTTTCCTGCACACGTAACAGTGCAAAAATAGTGCAACAGTCAACTTTATGGGGAACGCTCTTTATCTAACTTGCTTGTGTCATTCAAGTGATGTCACAAATGAATTATTACCTCCAAGCAAAGGTAAAACAAAACACTAGCACATTCAAGAATCTATCTAGCATTCTCTCAAGTATGTGTCAATCTTGCAAGTGATTCTCAAGAGCATCAAAAATAAAGAACAACATCACGAAGGACCAGTTTTCTGTATAGAATCATTACATATCCTTAGTTGTGTTGCACCTTTGTTAAAGCACTTTACTTGTAATTGATAATTAGCTTAGTTAAAAAAATTGTGTAGAAAACTCTTGTAATCATAAACCTTTGTGTTTGTGTCTTGGCTAGAGTTAGTCGAGTTGTAAAGCTTTGTAATAGAGTTATTATAAAGTGGCTTGTAATAGAGTTGTTACATGTTTGTGAGGGATTAAGAGGTTAATTCTCAGGTTACAATAGGTTGTAATCTAAAGTTTGCTCAGTAGTGAAGTTGAAATCCCACAAAAGTAGGTCATGGTTTTTAATTCCGTGAGTTGAGAGTTTTCCATATAAAGCTCCATTGCGTCATTTACTTATTGCAGTGTGTGTATGTTCTGTGGGGACTAATAGAGAACTTGGTTCTCTATGTAGTTTGGTGGATCCTTAGTTTCTATCAATTGGTATCAAAGCGGGTTCTTTCAAAAAAGGTTAACACCTAGAAAGGATCTTCATCATGGCTACTCCACCAAATTTCGAGGAAGGACAATCAACGTGCAGACCACCTAGATTCAACGGCCAATAATATGGTTGGTGCAAACAAGAACAAATTATTTTATCATGGCGGATGATTCAGAGTTGTGGGATGTAATATGTGATGGACTTTTTGTTCCCATGAAAATCGTTGGTGAGGGAACAACTATAGTCCCAAAAATGAGAAAAAAGTACAACGATGTTGATAGAAAGGCTATTGAGAAGAATTCAAGGGCAAAGAAGATTCTTGTTTGTGGCATCGGACCAGATGAATACAACCGCAACTCAGCTTGCCAGAGTGCTAAGAAGATCTGAGAAACTCTTCAAACAACACATGAAAGGACAACTCAAGTCAAGCAGTTGAAGATCGACATGTTGACAACTGAGTATGAGCTCTTTAGAATGAAGGACGACGAGTCCATTCAGGACATGCACACTCGCTTCACCTTTACATCAACGAGCTTCACTCACTGGGAGAAATCATTCCCAGGAACAAACTTGTAAGGAAAATACTTAGTGTATTACCTGGTTCTTGGGAAAGTAAGGTAAACGCCATCACAGAGGTAAAGGATTTGCAGAAGCTGACCATTGATGAACTCATTGGTAATTTGAAAACTTATGAAATGAAGAAGAAGAAGAAGAAGAAGAAGAAGAAGAAGAAGAAGAAGAAGAAGAAGAAGAAGAAGAAGAAGAAGAAGAAGAAGAAGAAGAAGAAGGAGGAGGAGGAGGAGGACAACGAGAGAAGAGAACCCAAAAGAGAGAAACACCTCGTCCTCAAGACAGACAACAATGACTCAGGAGGTGAGGATGCTTATATGGCATATTTAACTAAGAGATTTCAGAAAACGATTCGCAGAAATGGAGGTATTCCAATGAGGGGCAGTTTAAGCAAGCGAATAGGGTATGACCTATGTCATAAATGTGGGAAGTGAGGACACTTCATCAAGGACTGCTCTCTCCTTAAGCAAGATCAGTACAAGCACAACACAGACAAATGAGGTAAAAGGAACCGGGTTCCTGACAAAAAGTTCAAGAGAAAAGATGACGCTGACAATGTTGTTATAGACATGTGATTTTTTACCCTCCCCAAGATTTTACATATTTTAACATATAAATATTTAGTTTAGGCCTAATATCGCTATTTCAATTAGTTTTGACGCTTTTACTTTATTTTATCACAAAAATAAAAACTACAAAATTATTTTCTTTTAATTAGATAATTAATATTTTATCTAGTTACTTTTAATTTATCTACTTTACATAAAATACAAAAATAGTTCCAACTTTATTTTTAGGAATATTATTTGGATTTTTGCAATTTAATCTAATTCCATTTTTATCTTTTAGTATGATATTTGAACAATACCAAAAAAACATAGGTTTATTTTAACGGTTAGTCTTATTTTAATAGTTATTTTACTTAAGTAGGATTAATTGGTAAATGAGATCGTATTTTAGTTTTGTTCATCGAGAAAGAATAAAATTTGGGCTCAAACAATCCATTTTTCAGGGGGAATTTGCAGCCGTACCCTATTTTTATGCCACCTTTTAACATATACCCTGTTTTTTAAAACTATTAATTTTATAACCAGCTAACAAAAAATCCGCAATAATATGACTATTATACCTCTTCGAAAACATGTAAAAGTCCGTCTCTCCTCCGTATTCCCAGATTCAAATTCCAGATCTCCTCCGTATCTCCTGAGAACGCGTCTCGCATTCAAGTTCCATATTCAAATTCAAATTCCAAATTCAAATTCAAATTCAAATACATTGTAAGTATTCAAATTTTTTTCCAGAATTCAAAATAGTTTTTGAATTATATGTTTTCTGATTGATCGATTGAAGTTTTTTGACGAACTTCATTGATATGCTGACAATGAATTCTAACATTCTAAGCTGAAGTTATTTAGTTAACGAGCAGGCAAATAACAAAACGATTAAAAAATTATATTAAAATATTATATGATTTTTTTATTGCTAAATTTTTTTTGACAATAATGTACCAAAAAACTTCGGCCTAGATGCTGAAGTTTTTTAGTTATTTATTAAAAACTTAAGCAGTAGGGCCGAAGTTTTCCTCATTAACTGGCTAAATTAAAAAATCATAATGCACAAAAAAACTTCGGCCTACCTGCTGAAGTTTTTTAGTTATTTATTAAAAACTTAAGCAAGAGGGCCGATGTTTTCCTCCTTAACTAGCTAAAATAAAAAATCATAAAGCACAAAAACTTCGGCCTAGCTGCTGAAGTTTTTTAGTTATTTATTAAAGACTTTAGCAGGAAGGCCGAAGTTTTCCTCCTACACTGACTAAATTAAAAAATCATAATGCACCAAAAAAACTTCGGCCTCACTGCTGAAGTTTTTTAGCTATTTATTAAAAACTTAAGCAGGAGGGCCGAAATTTTCCTCCTACACAAACTAAATTAAAAAATCATAATGCACCAAAAAAACTTAGGCCTAGATGCTGAAGTTTGTTAGTTATTTATTAAAAACTTAAGCAGGAGGGCCGAAGTTTTCCTCCAACTCTTACTAAATTAAAAAAACATAATGCACCAAAACAACTTAGGCCTAGATGCTGAAGTTTGTTAGTTATTTATTAAAAACTTAAGCAGGAGGGCCGAAGTTTTCCTCCAACTCTTACTAAATTAAAAAAACATAATGCACCAAAACAACTTAGGCCTAGATGCTGAAGTTTGTTAGTTATTTATTAAAAACTTAAGCAGCTAATATGCTGAAGTTGTTAAACTTATCTATAAAAACTTTAGCACTTATAAGCTGAAGTTTTCTTTGCAGGATTCATTAATTATGTCATACATCTTTTTCCAAAAAAAACTTCAGCAGATGATGCCTAAGTGATTTAGTTTATTTAATAAAAACTTCAGCACAAACAACTTAAAAATTCTTCTGTTCACTTTCCTAATACTTGCCACTAAATATGAATCTGCAGGATGAGTTCGATTTGCATTGTCATAACTTTCAATGGGAGTTGGACTCATGATTACAAATACCTGGATCATGATACAAAATTTGTTTTAGTTAATAAGGATATATCATTCAATACTTTCCTGAAGAAAATTAGTGAAATTGCAAATATTGGTTCAACCAAATATGCATTAAAAGTATGGTTTGATATCAAACTAAATACAAGCAAAGGAATGCTTGTAACTTCAGATGAAGAACTCAGTACGTGTATAAATTTGCTTACAACTGATTCAGCCTATAAGAATTTTCATTTCGTCATCGAACAAATACAACCTTCAGAATCAGCAGCATTCAACCAATCTCTTGCATATGCTATACATTCAGAACCTTTTTCTGACTATCAACATGAAGTACGACATCCAATAATGGAAGTAGACAACGGGCAACAACCTTCTAACATTACAGCTACTTCGGAATACATAGTGTTGCAATAATTACCCCCTCCTCCAATAAATTCATACCAGTTTGTCGATGACCAAGAAGAAGAAGGACATCTAATAATGCAAATTGATAACCGACACACAATCTAACAAATTTTTTCTTCACCTTCTGCAATGATAAACAACAATGAAGATGAAGTAAACACGGAGTTTATACCGATAACATCACATAGAATTGAAGAAATTGCTCAAAGTTCTTGTGCTTCTCAGAAATCAAGAAAAAGAGTGAGGAGAAAGGTGAAAGAATCTCTACCATGTAAAATACTTAGGCACGATGAGTTGCCTGAGGAAGTAAGAGTTGGATCAATCTTTGAGAACAAACAAAGCATGAAAGAGTTGGATCAATCTTTGAGAACAAACAAAGCATGACTAAATTTTTCTGCAGCTTGGAGATAAATCAAAAAGTTGAATTCACTGCTGTTAGATCATGTTCCAAGAGATACGAGATGAAATGCATCGTGGATAAATGTGTTTGGAATGTACGTGCTACCAGAATAAAAAAATTCCACACTGTTCAGGGTGATAAAATATCATAACATTCATGAATGCTCGGTTGATGCAAAAAAATCAGATCAGAAGCATGCTACATCAAATTTTATAAGTGAACAAATTATAGAACATGTTCGAGACAAAAAGATAGAGGTTACACTAGCCTTTGTAGAAAATGAAATGAAAAAGAAATTTGGAATTGACATTGATTATCACAAGGCATGTCGTGCTATTCAAAAAGTTGTTGCTTGCATAAGGGGAACACCTGAAGAGAACTACCAGATTCTTCCTTCATATCTACACATGATGGTGGCCAAAAACCCAGGAACGTACACAAGTATAAAAAGAGATGCACAAAATAGGTAAGCAAAACAATACTAACCATCAACCTGAAGTTTCACATGTTACTAAATTTAAAAAACTTCACACCTTATGATTTGATTTTTTTGTGTTTCAATGTACAAATTTGCTTACTTGTTCTTTGCTCCTGCGGCATCAGTACCTAGTTGGTCCTACTGTAGACCCGTTATTGCAGTAGATGCAACGTTTTTGAAGTCAAAATATCGTGGTGTTCTATTTGTTGTTGTATCAAAGGATGCAAACAATCAAATATTTCCTCTATGTTTTGGTGTAGCAGATTCAGAAAACAATAAGACAGACATTTAGTTCTTCGGGGAAATGAGAAAAGCAATTCAAGTCCGTCGTGAACTGGTTTTCTTGTCAGATAGAAACCAATCGATCACAAATGGTATTAGAAAAGTTTTTCCTGAAGCTCACCATGGTATCCGTTGTGAGCACGTGATTTTTGCCTCACATGAATTACTCCCACAAAATCAAAACAAAAATTATTTGTTTTATTGTGTGCAATTTTGTGAATTTTCGTGGTGTTTTCTGTCATTATTTGTATTTTTGTCCGCGCATGTTTTATCTGTTTAAATAAATAAAAAATATTAAAAAAATAGGTTGCATTTGCATTTAGGATTTAATTTTATAATTTTTGAGTCGAGTAGTAAATTATTTATTTTAGAAAAAATAAATTAAAAAAATCAAAAAAAAAATAAACGTACTTTGCATTTTAAGTGTTTAATATCAAAATTGTGTGATTTTCTTTTAACTTGGTGTTTAATTGTTTGTGATAATTATTATTTAGAATTAATTAATATTTTTAGGATAATTTGGTCAAAGTTAAATTTAGGTTTGTGTTTTTATTATTAGGAAGAAAATTGAAAAGAAAAGAAAAGAAAAAGATAGGAAAAGAATTAGAGGACTCGGAATTGGGCCAAAATTCCCCAAACCCACACACAAAACCATCCAAACCCAATCCAATCCAGCCCAAAACCATCCCATACCCGGTCCGTTCAATTCAAATCTCGAAGACGACTCAAACGACGTCGTTTCAAGACCAACAAATCTCAATCATTCATCCATCCCCATCCAACGGTCCAAGACCTCGCCCCATAACCCGACCCGTCCATTCCCTGAACCGGTCCAACAACCTATCAACCAAAACGACTCCGTTTCGTTTAATGAACTAATTTGAGTCGTTGGATTCCAATCATCCAATGACCCAAATTAGTTCATCAGTTTAATATACACAAACACCCTTACCCCCCTCCTCAGAACCCCCCTCCCTTTCGTCTTTAACATCAGAGACCCAATGTAACACCGCCTCATATCACCGTCCTCCGCTTGCCGTAAATTGCCCACAACGGCGGATGGTGGCCAAACACCCCCATCTTCACACCCCAGATTCCCCTCCTTCTCCTCTTTCCAAACCCATAATCACTTTTCCTCGAATCCAAGCCAAACCCTTCGAATATCAATTCGAAGGGATGAACCCTAACGCCGCCCTAAAACTCTCCGGTGGTGGCGCCGCCTCTAAACCGCCCCAAACTAACACCCTTGAACCACCAGTACCTCCTCTTCCCAAATCCCGTATCAGTTTCCCTCGAATCTTGCTAGAACCCGTCGAATAATAAATCTAAGTTTCCGACCTAAATTTCAAAGTCAAGATTCGATGAACCTTTAAGCTAATCTTGACTTTGTCTGTGTGTTCTTGATAAGAACACACAATTAAAGTCAAGATTTGGCTTAAAAGAAGAAAAAAAAAGATTCAGAGGCTTCCTTCGATTAGCACTAACCGGTAAATTTTTGTACATATGTTTTAGCATTATTCTGATATTTCATCTTCCTCTACTCCTTTCTTTTACTTTCAAAATTATTATCTGGTCGGATTCAATTTGAATTTATTTATTTATTTAGTGTCTGTTCTGAACTAAAGATTGTTCGTCAATTTGGTCTAGTTTATTCATGGTTTTCTTTAGCTGTTATTCATGATATCTGAAATTGTTAGTTTATTCTAAGTAAACCCTGAATATTTCTTTCTGTAATTGGTATTAATAATATATTACTCTCTCCGTTTTAATTTATGTGAACCCATTTGACTGGGCACGTAGTTTAAAAAAAGAGAGAAGACTTTTGAACTTGTGGTGTAAAATGAGGCACATATATTTTGTGTGGATATAAATCATTACATAAAGGTAAATTATTTCCAAATAAGGAAAGAGGTCATTCTTTTTGGTACGGACCAAAAAGGAAATAGGTTCACATAAATTAAAATGGAGGGAGTAATAAATTAGTTCAAACTGCATTAAGCTCTTAGTTGCATTACAAGGAATTAGTAAAAAATAGCTGCTCAAATTGCTTCTGTGTTTGCTCGTTCCGTGTTAATTCAGAAATTGGTTGATTGTGTTTTAGGTTTGAGGTGTATACCTGTAGGTCCAATTTTGGGGTTTGATTGCTTAGGGTCTTCCAGCCATGGGTCAATTTGACCCAGTCTAGGTTCTGGGGGTATTAACAGGAGTTTTAAGGGGTAATTAGCGGAAACTTAGGGTCAACTTAGATAGTATATAATACAAAAATAATTGAAGTAGTGGAAATTGCACTCATGCTGATTTTAGGGGATTGAAATGGGCATTACTGATTAAATGAAAAGGCACTAGGGTAGTGGGGTAATAAAAAATTGAAAAGATAAGATTGATAGTGGATATAACACTAATTGTATGCCTATTTAGAGGCTGAAAATCAGACTGGAAAAGGGGGGACATGGAAAAACAATCTAAAAAATTTAGACATTCTGCCCCACACACACACACACACACTGGAAAAAAAAAAAGACAGACCTTAGACACTCACACGGACTGAAAAACACGCAGGGACAGAAGAGAGAACATTATGAGGATTTAAAGGTTGGGAGAGCTAAAAATACAGAGCACCGCAATAGTACATTAGGGACACCGAACCCCCCGCCTGAACTTCCATCGCAGCCCCTCCTCCCCCCCACCTTTTGATCTCCGTCGAAACACCCCCCCTAGATCGTCTTCTCAAAACTACACCTTCTTGATCTTCATCAAACCCAAAACAAAAGAAACTAATGACTCCATCCGTCGTCGCTGCCATCTCCGGCAAGCTGGCCGACGAGTCACCAGGATTCAACACAACCCCTGTCACCATCTCCCTTAATCGAGAACCCCGTTTCCCTGAACCTAGCGACCAAAGGTCCAAAGGAAATTAGCAACAACCTGCTAAAAGGAAAAAAAATGAAAGTGAAGAGACAAGAACGAGCTAATAATTTCGATCTCGCCTCTTTTATTTTGTTGTTTATTTGCTGTTATGTGAAATTCGGGCCTGGCCGGAAATTTACTTACGAGCTGACCAGAAAAATCAATCCGGCTACCACCAATAGGCGTCCTTCCCTGTTGTCATCTTCAAAACCAATCTTAAACCATCAAAAACCACCCTGAACCAATGTGAAAATCAGCTGGTCGAGCTGAGTCTGTTCGAGATTGCGAGTCCGGTTCTAGTTTCTAGTCCATACTGGTTTGGGATTACTGCTTTGTAGTTTCTTTTTTATTGTATCTGCTGGAAATTTCAACAATAAAGTGACAGCGATTTCCGGATCAAACACGGTTGGTTTTGTTTTACGATTTCGGTTCTATATGGAGGCATGTGTATTCATTGCTACTTCGTTGATTTTTGAAGAAATTTTGGCTTAGCAGGTTTAATTCCGTATCACTCTTCTTTGTTTGAACTTGTTTGGGTGATTTGAGCTTTAGAATAGTCGTTTTGTTAATTTCCTCTCGATTCAAGTTTATATTCTATGATGATTGCGTGTGAACCCATACTGTGCTTAGTCATTTGTGGTGAAATATTTTGTTGTTAGCGTTTTCGTTGCCTTAGAATGGATTCGGCGTTTGAGCTACTACATCTGATCTTGTATAGGTTATGGGAGCTACTGCATCTTGTTTAAAATTGGCATTTTGTTGTTTTGGCTATCGAATTAGGTGCGGTTGAAGTTTGTTTTTCAGAGCCTTTGCTTTAGTCATTTGATCAATTGTATAAGACTTATTATCCTAGCCTTAAATGAATGATTCTTTCCTCATTTGTTTGTTAAAATAATTAAATCTTTATGTGCTCAGTTAGTAGATGGTTCATTCGTAGAGTCGTTTGAAGCCTTTTGTTTTAGAGTGGCCTTTGGACCAGATAATGTGGCTGAAGTATGAGGATTCTTTCGCGTGACATAATTACATTTTTTTAAAAACAAAATCGGAGTATGCGTTCACGCAACTTCGGCAAAATTTCTTTTAAATAATAATAAAGTATTATTAATCGTGGATACGTTCGCGTGACGTGATTTCTGACGCGCCAAATAAATGGGTATACGTACACGTAACCCGTTTCAAGATAATTTTCTCAATTAAAAGCGGTTAAAACTAAAAATTTGCACATAGGTTCACAATTGTTTAAAAATCAGATAATTCAAGCCGAATATGACAGTTTAGCGACCGTGCTAGAACCACGGAACTTGGGAATGCCTAACACCTTCTCCCGGGTTAACAGAATTCCTTACTCGGATTTCTGGTTCGCGGACTGTTAAATAGAGTCATTCTTTTCCTCGATTCGGGATTCAACTGGTGACTTGGGACACCATAAATCTCCCAAGTGGCAACTCAGAATCTTATAATAAATGAATCCCATTTCGATTGTCACTTCAAGTTGGAAATAACTCCCTTCTATACCCCTTTGCGGGGGTATAGTGAAAAAGAAGGTGTGACAGCTCTGGCGACTATGCTGGGGAACGAACCCAGAATCTCTGGTTCAGGGTTCAAGAATTCGAGCTTGGAATATTTGTTGTATTTGGCTTGTATATTATTTGATTTTATTACATGTTTGGAACTAATGTGCAAAAGTTATTTTTACCGCTTTGATATTATTTGAATTGTATATATAAACTTCTACGAAACCCCTCTCTTCTCTCTCATGAGGAGTGCACGCTGGTCGTGACTTCTTTCTGTTAGTGTCATATCCCAAATAGAACGAGGTTCAGACAAGTTGCAAAGCCGGATGATCTTTTGGTTACTGGTATGCAACCCCCCCCCCCGGCTCGAGTTGTCCGCTCGGGTAAGCCAGGTCTAGAACAATACGCCCAAGTTTTAAACCTAGCATAACAAAACCTCATGCCGGATCCCTAGTAGGAACGTTTGTTTGCGTCATGTGCATTTTGACTTTGGAGACTCAACACAGGGGTTGGGTCTGTCTAGGACAGGTGCACCTAAAATGAAAAAGACAATCGTGATGCATCTTACGCGCTATTTGTGCATTTATTTGCTTCGAACTTGCATGCTGACCGGCTTTTGAATATTGGGAAAAATTGAAAAAATAAGAAGAAAAAAAAGGGGAAGAAGAGAGAAATAACGGTGTAGAGGGTTAAGAGAGTTAAGCAACTGTTTTGAAAATACCAATGTCCAAATAGTGTCAAAACTCTGCCGAATTTTTTTGAAAATAAAAAAAGGGGGGGAAATGTTTTATTTTTAGTTTGTTTTTGTTTGCCAAATAAAATAAAATAAAAATAATATTTTTTTCAAAAAAAAAAAAATTGTTCTATTTTCAAATGCAAAAAATATCTTTATTTTCAAAAATAGTTTGTTTTATTTGGCGGAACTACGTAAGTTTGATTCTCACCAGATGTGGGATACGTAGGCAACCCATATCGGGTTCAAATATATTTTGAAAAAATAGGGGTAAATAAATGTCGTTGTTTTGCCATAAATTAAGGTGGTGTCATTCTTGTCAAAAATGGCCAAATGTCCCTAAAAGGACGCCGGAAGGCTGCTTTTGCGAGAACAGCCACCTTTGGTCATTTTTCAAGGATTTGGACGTTTAACCAACACAGTCTCAAAATCTTCGTTCTCGAAGTGCTGAAAGACCGTGTTTGCAAAACCATGTTTTTATTTTTTATTTTGAAAAAATGTGTGTTAATTTTAATTATTATTTTTGAGTCAAATAAGTCTTAATTCTACCTATATCCTAATAAACATGCAGAATGAGCACGAGTCCAAGTCTGCCAATAACAGTTTGGAACAAGACCCCTTTGGAGTTGCGTTTGTGGTGGGAGGATCTGGGAGAATCGGGGCAAGATAAGATCAAACCACATTTGGGAGGTCTCACAGGCTTTGGTGACGTTTTGGGACCCGGCCCATAACGTATTTCACTTCTCAAATTTTGAACTCACCCCAACCTTAGAGGAGATAGCAGGTTATATGGACATCACTGAAGGTTTGAGACACAAATATCTAATCGCTCCAAGAGCCATTAATTCACTCAAATTTATGGATCTGCTAAAGATAAGCAAGGGAGTCTCGTACTCTGAGTTGGATGGGGGTTCCTCCACTATACATTTCATATACCAGAGGTATGGGTATATATGAGGGTTCAACGATCCAGAAAACGGGGTTTGTAGTAAAGGGAATCAGACAAAATGGGATGAACATAGGCGTTTCGCCTTCATGGTAGCATTCTTAGGCCTTGTGGTGTTCCCCGAAAAGACGGGAATATTGATTTGAGGGTGGTTGGAATCGTCAAGGTCCTAATTACCAACACCAAGAGCGCTTTTGCCCCTATGATAGTATCTGAGATATACCGAGCTCTCACAGCTTGTAAAGCTGGGGCAGATTTCTTCGAGGGGTGCAGTTTACTATTACAGATATGTATGATCGAGCACTTTTGTCATCGCCCTCAGCATATGAGCTATGGATCTACAGATAAGAGCTGCATTGAAGAGTTCGACACGAGGGTTTCAGGATTCAGATTGCTAGAAGGGTTTGGATACTGGGTATCCCGCCTCCGTTCCATCACTTCGGTGCAAGTAGATTGGATATTGGGTTGGCTTCCTGTTGAGGAAATTGTATATATGCCCGCCACTGGACCTTACTTCCTCCTAATGGGACTCCGAGGTAGTCAGCCTTATGCTCCCTATCGGGTGATGAGACAATTAGGAATGTGTCAAGTGATACATCCAGATGAAGATCTCAGTATTTATGCAATCGAGGTTAGCACCAACGGCCAATTTCATGAAGAAACAGTTCGTTCGATTTGGAATGAGTGCCAGTATTTGACGGCAAGCACTCGAGCGCGTGACCTATCTGGAGGCGAAGTCTCACCCACCTATCTTTCCTGGTATAGAAAAAAGAACATTACAAGGGACAAACCAGAACAACCGACCAAAAAACCTCACATTCAGGAATTCGTTGAAGCATCACAAGAACTATAGGATTGGTTGGCTAAGGAAGACGAGTACAGGGCCACAATAGGCAAACTGGAGAAACAAGCCATGTAACTTCAATTTGAAAAGGATGTTCAAGTCGCTGTAGATGAGGGGGAAAAGAAAAAGCTAATCCAAGAAAATGAGGCCCTTAAGGCTCAGATCCGAAAAATAAGAATAGCTGTCAGAAAACCAGAAAGGAGTCGGACTGACCAAAAACTCATAAACAAACTAAAAGGGAAAGCCCGCGAATGCCAAAAGGACTTGGAAAGATCTGAAGCTAGCTTGGCAAGTATCCGGGCCAGATGGACAAAAGGTGCCAAAGAACGAGCACTTCATATGCAGCAAATGAAAAGGGACTATGAAGGGAGCGTCGCTATCCTGAAAGGAACAATAGTCACTCTCGAAGACAGGATATTCAGGCAAGCTAGAGATTTCAGAGTAGATAGGAAACACTGCTATGACCTGATGGCGCGGATGGAGGAACAAATGCATAAGTTTCAGGATCAACTCCTTCATAACTCTTGAGTGTTGGAAACCCAGGATCAACAGATAGGGTAGTTGCTGCAGGAAAAGAGAAGGATTAGAGAAGGGGTCAGAAACATCGCACGTTACATTACCGCAAAATGCCGAGTATGCGAGGACATGACCCGTACCACCTTTTTTGCAACGGTAATGACTTACGTCAAGCAAATAATGAACGACCTGGAGAAGCTTCAAAGGGATCTTGTACAAAGGCCCGCGGCAAGGCCGAATTATGCCTCGCGGGTCCCAGGAAATTTTAAAGCATTAAAATATTCTTAATTTTTGTTTTGAGTCTGTACTTTTGTTAAATTGTAAGTCTGTCAGTCAGTCCTTTTAAGTTGTGTTTTGTTCGTCCTTTCAAAAGTCTGTAACTTTTTTCAAGTGGTATAATAAAAGTAATTATTCTGTGGAATATTTTTGCTACGTATTTTACGCCGGCCAGAAGTACGCACGGTCTGATTCATGCGGGGATATGATACATAGGCAATCCACATAAGATTCAACCACCGCTAAAAAGAAGAAAAAGAAAAGAAAAGAAAAAGAAAATTAAAATAAATAAAATAAAAGTGGGGCACAACTATTAAAAGCTGAAATGACGCATGCAATCGAAGCGAAAGGCATGATAGAAATTGTTAAACTGCCTAGGTGCATTACATCCCAATGTGTGATTGCATATTTGTTAAGCTCTAAAAACTAACAAGTTTGTTGTTTGTCCAGAAATTTCAAGCAGTTAGTTTACTTAGAGCGTACTGGCACAATACCATTATCAGACTAGATCAAAGGGACCGATACCAGTGATCATGTCTAGCCCAGGAAGAGAAAGAAGCGTTGAGGTTGAAGAGGTAGATGTGCAAGCCGTGAAATATGAAATGTACAAGTTGAAACAACAAATGGCTGAGATGTACCAAGCCTGGACGAGTGGTCAGCCAACACCATCCTATCCTGCTAACCCCACTTTTCTCCCAATACTCGCCCAATCTCTGGAACAGCTTGTTTCGGACTCATCCCCAAACTTTCCCACATATCAAGCAACTACCTCCTGGACACCTCAAATGCCAAGGACAAATCCCTACCCTCCACCGCCAATTACCCCTGTTTTTATGGCACCTCCACCAGTCGCACTCCACAGGTCCTCCAGCAAGCCGTTGTTCCAAACTCAGTACCATCAGTATTAATCTCCCGAACCCACCTTCAAAGCACCTGAACCATACCCTTACCCTCTTCAGTTTGATAACACGGCAGAACCTGAAAAGCAACCCAAGAATCCAGAACAGGAAGAAATGTTTCGAAAAGTAAAGAGCCTGGAGCAATCTTTCCGGAATATGCAATGTTTGGGTGGCCAAGTCAGTGTGGCATATAAGGACTTATGTTTGTTCCCTGATGTTCAGCTACCAGCAGGGTTCAAAATGCCTAAGTTCGATTTGTACGACGGGCATGGTGATCCAGTGGCACATTTGCGAGGATTTTGCAGCAAGATGAGAGGGGCGGGTGGAAAGGATGAGTTGCTAATGTCATACTTCAGCTAGAGTTTGAGCGGGTCTGCATTAGAATGGTATACACAACAGGACCATGGTAGGTGGTACACCTGGGATGACTTGGAACAAGCATTCGCCGGCCACTTCCATTACAATCTACAAATCATTCCAGATCGTCTATCAATGATAAAACTGGAGAAAAAGCCCGGAGAAAGCTTCAGGGAATATGGTTTTCGTTGGAGGGAACAAGCTGCGAGGGTCGACCCTCCAATGAAAGAATGAGAGATGGTTGACTACTTTTTGCAAGCTTTAGAGCCAACCTATTTTGGTCACTTGGTGACGGCAATTGACAAATCTTTCAACGAGGTTGTAAAAATAAGTCCAACAAGATCATGAGTTATTCGGCAATAAAAGCCACCACTCAAGCCATCCAGAGCGGCACCGGGGGTGTGCTTGGAAAAAAGAAAAAGGAGGAAGTTGCAACGGTGGAGTCGAGAACGTGGCCCAGGCGCCTATCACCATATTACAACCAGCCACAACCCCACCCTCAAAGTTTCCCCCACAATCCATATAGCTCACCACATCATTATTACCCACAACCAGATCCCCACTTTTCCGTCCATCATGCATACACTCAAACCCCGGCTTAGGCACAGTGGCGTGCACCGACCCCACAAAATTCATATCCAACTCCACAAAATACCTACCCTCCCCCAAGAGCCTACAGAAATCCCACCGGAATAGGTTTCCGTCCCAGCCAAGGCTTCAGGAACGAGAAGGCACAGAAATAAATACCTTTCACTCCATTGGGAAAATCATATACCAGTCTATTCCATAGGCTGAGGCAGATGGGCATGTTAAATCCAATTGAGGCCAAGTTTCCAAACCCTCCTCCAAGGAATCTGGACCACTCAGTAAGCTGCGAATACTGTTCAGGGGCCTCCAGGCATGATACAGAGAAATGTTGGAAACTGAAAATTGCGGTGCAAGAACTCATTGATACTCACCGGATCGAGGTTCAGGCCCTAGAGGCACCCAATATCAACCAGAATCCACTGTCGGCTCACCATGAGACCCATATAATTGAGTTGATATACAAGGAAGGGGAGCCAAAGAAACCCTTGCAGATAATAATGATGATCCGGTCTAGCGAAACCGTTTCGAAAGAGAAGGTAACCAGTGGGAAGTCAGTGGTCCAAAGCAAGCAGTTGCGGTGGCCGAGAAAGGGTCATCAAGCATTATTGCTGTGAAATCAGAGCAAGCAAAAGTGGTAGTACCAGGGGTTGCAAGTAAACCTGTTGTGGTTGTGAAGGGTGCTCGCATAGAGCTTGTTATTATAAAACCGGTAATCCAGTTGCAAGTAATCAACAACAAAGTTGTCCCTTGGAGTTATGAACAAGTGGTGGTGACATATAAAGGGATGGAGGTTAGGGAAGAAGTGTGTGAAACCCAAGGGCTAACTCGTTCGGGAAGGTGTTTTGCTCCCGCAGAGTTAAGAAAGGCCAATCCAGCAGCGGTAAAGAAACCTGTAACCGAGGAAGAAGCGGAGGAATTCCTAAAGAAAATGAAGATGCAGGACTACTCCATCATAGAGTAGTTAAGAAAGACGTCGGCCCAAATCTCATTGCTCTCATTGCTGATCCACTCAGATGAGCACCACCATGCGTTAATGAAAATATTGAATGAGGCCCATGTCCCTGACAAAATCTTGGTGAATTACTTGGAGAAGATAGCAAGCAAAATCTTTGAGGTAAACAGAGTTACTTTCTCAGATAATGAGTTGCCAGTAGAGGGCACAGAACATAACAGGGCCTTTTACCTGATGGTGAAATGCGAAGACTCTGTGGTTACACGAGTTCTGATTGACAACGGGTCCAGTGCAAATATATGTCCTCTCTCCACACTGACCAAACTGAAAGTGGATAGTGACAGAATCCGCAAGAACAACGCTTGTGTTTGAGGATTTGATGGCGGAGGCAAAGATTCCGTGGGTGACATGTTACTGGAATTGACAATAGGTCCCGTGGAGTTCACCATGGAGTTTCAAGTGCTAGATGTAGTGGTTTCTTATAGCCTTTTGTTGGGGCGACAATGGATCCATGCCACCAAGGCAGTGCCATCTACATTGCACCAAGTGGTAAAATTTGAGTGGGAAAGACAAGAGATTATGTACACGGTGAAGACAATATGTGTGCCCTAGGTGTTGGCATTGTACCCTTCATCGAAGTGGAAGATGACCAGGGGCCGTGGGTATATCAAGTCTCTGACATAGTACCAGTAAAGAGGGTCCCAGAGGGGAAAAGTATCCAAATTCCTAGAATACCGGCCGCAACTGTCATAGTGGCTTCTGAAATGTTAAAAAATGGTTTCATGGCGGGTAAAGGTTTGGGTGCTGCTCTCCAAGGCATCGTGCAGCCGATTTCTCTTCCAAAAAATTTGGATACTTTTGGTTTAGGGTTTGAGCCCACTGCGGCAGATGTGAGACGAGCTCGCAAAATGAAGAAGAAAGCATGGGTCTTGCCAAAGCCAATCCCGTGTCTGTCCAGATCTTTTGTCAGGCCGGGTATTAGAAAGCAGCTGGCCTCAAAAGTTCCTGGGTTATTGATTGGTGTGGATGGAGATTTGGATAAAGGGTTCGAAAGGTTATTTGTCGAGGTTAACATGGTAGAAGCTGGGGAAGGGTCCAGCAAGGCAGATGTGCATTTCGTGGGACCAAAGGAAAAGATCAATAATTGGAGGGCTACTCCTCTTCCCACTCGGAGGGAGTCTTGGTAGTTGGCTCTGATTTTCCTTCCTGTTTGTCTGGATTATTCCAGGGTTGTAATCCAGATTTCTTTTATTGTATGTTCGTCAAAGTGTGCAAAACCTTGTTATCCCATACTTCAATAAAATGAAAATTTCTTCTTCATTCCTTATTTTTTAATTTTGTTTTCTTCTTCTCTTTTCTGTATAGTTCCCTTTATACTGGTCCTAATGACATGGCATTCATAAGGAATCCTCAACCCAGTCTAGAAAATCAATCTGACTCTGAAATGATAGTGCAAGAAATAGATCATGAGTCAGAATACGATGAGGATGAAGCCTTCGAAGAGATTAGTAGGGAACTAAGTCAATTCAAAGAAAAACCCAAGCCCAACTTAAACGATACAGAAGCCATCAATCTAGGGGACGCAGATAACATCAGGGAAACTAAAATAAGCGTCCTATTGAGCCGAATATCAGGGGAGAATTAATCAAGGCACTTGTTGAATTCAAAGACATTTTTGCATGGTCATATGATGACATGCCGGGTTTAAGCACCAATCTAGTGGTTCACAAATTTCNTTCCGTTACCCAACATCCATATTTTGATCGATAATTATTCCAACGTGAAATCAGATCTTTTGTGGATTGTTATGCTGGGTATCATCATATTTTGATAGATGAAGAAGAGTGCAGAGAAAATAGCATTTATCACGCCATGGGGAACTTATTGCTACAGAGTAATGCCATTTGGTCTAAAGAACACTGGGGAAATATACATGCGAGCAATGACCACTGTATTTCATGATATGATCCATAAAGAGATTGAGGTGTACATGGATGATGTGATCATTAAGTCAAAGCAGCAGGCCGACCATATTGCAGATTTGAGGAAGTTCTTTCAGAGGCTTCGCAAGTACGACCTCAAACTCAACCCTGCCAAATGTGCATTTGGTGTTCCATCCGAAAAGCTATTGGGATTCATAGTCAGTCGGCGAGGCATTGAGTTGGACCCATCAAAGATCAAAGTCATCCAAGAGTTGCTACCCCCGAAGAACAAAACCTAAGTAATGAGTCTATTGAGAAGGTTGAATTATATCAGCAGGTTTATTGCTCAACTCACAGCGACTTCTGAACCCATTTTTAAGCTACTGAAGAAGGATGTTGCGGTAGAATGGACCGAAGAATGTCAGGAGGCTTTTGACCAGATAAAAGGGTATTTATCAAATCCACCTGTGTTGGTTCCACCTGATCCAGGTAGACCATTGATTCTTTATCTAACGGACCTAGTTAATTCATTTGGTTGTGTACTGGGGCAACACGACATCATCGGAAGGAAGGAGCAAGCCATCTATTATCTCAGCAAGAAGTTTACGGCTTATGAGGTTAAGTACACTCGTCTTGAAAGGGCATGTTGCGCCTTAACTTGGGTGGCACAGAAATTGAAACATTATTTGTCGTCCTATACCACTTACCTCATTTCATGCTTGGATTAGTTGAAGTATATTTTTCAAAAGCCTATGCCCATAGGGAGACTGGCGAAGTGGCAAATATTACTCACGGAGTTTGACATCGTCTATGTGACGAGGACTGCAATGAAAGCCAAAACACTGGCTGATCACTTGGCTGAGAATCCGGTCGATGAAGAATACAAGCCATTAAGGACGTATTTTCCTGATGAAGAAGTGATGCATATCGATGAGCTAGAACAAACGGAAGAACCGTGATGGAAACTTTTCTTTGATGGGGTGGCAAATATGAAAGGAGTTGGAATGAGAGCTGTACTTACTTCTGAAACAGGGTACTACTACCCTGTTACGGCTCAGCTTCATTTCTATTGTACCAAAAACATGGCTGAATATGAGGCATGCATTTTGGGTTTGTGGTTAGCTGCGGACATGGATGTGTAGGACGTTTTGGTCTTGGGAGACTCGGACCTTCTGGTACATCAAATTTAAGGATAATGGGAAACACGGGATTTGAAGCTCATACCGTATCTACAATGTTAGCATGATATTTATCAACGGTTTTGATCAGTGGAGTTTAAGCATATCCCAAGAGTACATAATGAGGTTGCCGATGCTTTGGCTACCTTTGCAGCAATGTTGCACCATCCGGACAAAATTTATGTTGATCCGCTGCATATTCAAATCCGTGATCAGCATGCTTATTGTAACATGGTGAAAGAAGAATTTGATGGCGAGCCATGGTTCCATGATGTCAAGGAGTACATCAAGATGGGGATATACCCAGTGCAGGCCACAGGAGATCAAAAGAGAGCAATTCGACATTTGACAAATGGATTTTTCCTTAGTGGATGAGTGTTGTATAAAAAAACACTCGATCTCAGATTGTTAAGGTGCATAGATACTAAACAAGCTACGACATTCATGACGGAAGTACATTCTGGAGTTTGCGGGCCGCACATGAGCGGATATGTATTGGCAAAGAAGATCCTTCGAGCAGGGTATTATTGGCTCACTATGGAGTGAGATTGTATCAGCTTTGTGCGCAAGTGCCATCAATGCTAGATACACAGAGATTTGATTCATTCTCCGCCATCGAAATTGCACACAATGTCAGCACCATGGCCCTTCGCTGTTTGGGGCATGGATGTCATTGGACCCATCAATCCAGCAACATCCAACGGACACAGGTTCATTCTGGTGGCCATTGATTACTTTACCAAATGGGTTGAGGCTAAAACTTTCAAGTCTGTAACCAAGAAGGCAGTAGTTGATTTTGTACAGTCAAGTATCATCTGTCGATTTGGAATCCCAAAGGTAATCATCACAGATAATGGTGCTAATCTTAACAGAAATTTAATGAAAGAAGTATGTTAGCAGTTTAAGATTACGCATCGCCATTCCACCCCATATCGTCCCAAGGCGAATGGAGCAGTTGAAGCAGCCAACAAGAATATAAAGAAGATATTGAGGAAAATGGTAGAAAGTTCTTGGCAGTGGCATGAAAAGTTACTATTTGTGTTGTTGGGCTATCGCACTACTATTCGTACTTCAGTGGGTGCAACTCCTTATCTGTTGGTATATGGCACCGAAGCAGTAATCCCTACAGAGGTTGAAATCCCGTCCCTTCGGATTGTCGCCGAGGCTGAGATCGACGATGATGAGTGGGTAAAAAACCCGTTTGGAGCAGTTGAGTTTAATTGATAAAAAAAGATTGGCAGCAGTATATCATAACCAATTGTATCAAAAGAGGATGGCAAGGGCATACAACAAGAAGTTACGTCCAAGGAAGTTTGAAGTAGGGCAGCAAGTGTTGAAAAGGATTCTTCCACATCAAGTTGAAACAAAAGGCAAGTTCGCCCCGAATTGGCAAGGACCGTTCATCGTAACCCGAGTATTGTCCAATGGCACTTTGTGTTTAACAGATATTGAAGGAAGATGCATAGATTTGGCTATAAATTCTGATGCAGTCAAGAGATATTATGTATGATTTCTTTAGTATGATCATTGATTGTTTGTACTTGGCATTATCTCGAAGGTTGAAATGGCGAAGGCAATTTGTACTGCTATCTAAACACTTTACTCTTTGTTCACCCTTTTGAGCCTTATGTATTTTTATTTCGTACCCCTCTTTTGGAACCACTAGCCAAAAAGGAAGGAAAAGAGAAGAAAGAAAAGAAGAAAAAAACGGTAAAAAAAAAAGAAAAACATAAAAGAAAAATTATAATAAATGAAAAGAAAAAATGTAACAACAAGGAAGAAGGGATGAACTACGTTTGACCTGATTCTTTTTAAGGATACGTAGGCAGCTTCACGGCTCGGTCATAGGGAAATAAAAATCAAAGGGTCCCCAAGCAAGAAACTGGGGCAGAAGTTATGTTTGTAATGAGAAAGTTGGTTCCAAAAGTTGTAATTCTAACCCGTTGGATTTGGTTTGAACTTTTTGATACCCTTTTATTTCCAAACACATCCAAGAATCCATATTAACGTCCAAAGAAAGACCTCCCGATCAGTCTTCGAGAGCTGCCAAGTCAAGCAAGTAAAGATAATTCATACCAGGGGCAATACTCCGGTTTTAAGCAAGAAAACTGAAAAATGAGAGAGTCTTATTAGTGAAAACCCGCATGGGCACTATGAGGCGATGTAAGCTGAGAGAAGTCCAAAAAAAATAAAAAAATGAGAGAGTCTTATTGGTGAAAACCTTCACAGGCACCATAAGGCGACTAGAAATTGAGAAAGGAACAAATGAGGTGAGGTTGACGGCAAAAGATCCGTTAAGGAATCAAGTTGAACGAAGATACAAATTCGGCAAAAAGAGTTGGTTTGTGGAAAACTTTGAGTCACAAAGCAAGTCAATTGGGAAACTGATTGATTGAATAGGCTGGGTTGATTAATCCGAAATGCACAAGATGATCATTGGGGTCAGTTGTCCCATTTAGATAAGTCTTTTTCTTTCTCAAAAAATCTTCAAAAAGAAGATCTTCTTCTTTATTTTTTATCTTTTGAAGTCATCGTATTTCATTTCTTTTGGCTAAAGACTTTTCCAATAATAATTTGCTTTTAACAAATAAGAAGGATTTTCAGAGTTTTCTGCCAGATTCCAAAGTGGTGCAAAGCAAAGTGAGGCTAGGATAGGCCGAAGAGAAGGTGATGGGACGTAAGAGGCATCATTGATAAACCAAAGGATAAAATATTGGAGGTTCCATGAAAATATGGGATACCATAAAAATTCAAAAAGGGGAAGGCAACAGTTGGAAAGTTTCAGATAAGAAGGTTAGAAGTGGGAAGCAATAGTTGGAAAGTTTACGGATAAGGAAGAAGTTGGAGTATCGGAGAGTCTCGACCAAGTTCAAGGCAGTCAAACGGAGTAGAGCACGGAAAGGAGCAAGGGGAAAACCATCCCCAGCAAGAGTACCACAACCAACACAACATTTTAAACTAACGAGATTTTTCTTTGGTTGAAACAGGGGCAGAAAATCTCGGTTGTTGCGGAGAAACCCACCGTAAGGAAGGGCAGGCACTAAACAGATGCACTCAGTTATCAAACTGGGGCAGAAAAAATTTCCTTTCGTTGTGTCTATTTTGTTGAAATCAGATACCCATTTGAAGAACGTGGAAAATAACACGGCTTTTAGGGTAAGAAGAATAGTTGAAGTTTTGAAGTTAGGAGCCCGCCTGGAGAACAGAGGCATACCTTTGAAGTTTTTGAAGTCAGGAGCCCGCCTGGAGAACATAGGCGTACCTCTCAAGTGTCAGCAGTCAGGACCCCGCCTGAAGAACAGAGGAAGTACAATTCAAATTTCAGTCTTCGAGTTTTATTAATATTTGGTAAAAATGATATGCACTAGCTACCAAACTGGGCAGAAAATTTTGTTTGTTTTGTCCATTTTGAAGTCAGGAGCCCGCCTGGAGAACAGAGGCGTACCTTTTAAGTTTTTAAGTCAGGAGCCCGCCTGAAGAACAGAGGCGTATCATTCAAGTTGTTGAAGTCAGGAGCCCGCCTGGAGAACAGAGGCGTATCTTTTAAGTTGTTGAAGTCAGGAGCCCGCCTGGAGAACAGAGGTGTATCTTTTAAGTTGTTGAAGTCAGGAGCCCGCTTGGAGAACAGAGGTGTACTGTTCAAGTTTTTGAAATTAGGAGCCCACCTGGAGAATAGAGGTGTATCTTTTAAGTTGTTGAAGTCAGGAGCCCGCCTGGAGAATAGAGGTGTACCTTTTAAGTTGTTGAAGTTAGGAGTCCGCCTGGAGAACAGAGGTGTATCTTTTAAGTTGTTGAAGTTAGGAGCCCGCCTGGAGAACAGAGGTGTATCTTTTAAGTTGTTAAAGTCAGGAGCCCGCCTGGAGAACAGAAGTGTACCATTCAAGTTGTTGAAGTTAGGAGCCCGCCTGGAGAACAGAGGTGTACCATTCAAGTTGTTGAAGTCAGAAGCCCGCCTGGATAACTGAGGTGTACCTTTTAAGTTGTTGAAGTCAGGAGCCCGCTTGGAGAACAGAGGTGTACCTTTTTAAGTTGGAAGTCAGGAGCCCGCCTGGAGAACGGAGGCGTACAATTCAAGTTTTGAAGTTAGAAGCCCGCCTGGAGAACAGAGGAGTACAATTCAAGTTTTGAAGTCAGGAGCTCGCCTGGAGAACGGATGCGTATCTCTTAAGTTTGAAGTCAGGAACACGCTCGTATAACAGAGGATCATTTCATGATGTTGAAGTCAGGAGCCCGCCTAGAGAGTGGAAGAATACAATTCAAGTCAAGAAGTCGGTGCAAGGCAGCAACAAAGGAATTGCTATAAGAGAATACAAGACAACGAGGCAACTAGAAACACAGGAGCAAGTTTGAAGGTCTAGATAGGATTTTGTAATTCATAGACTATAGTTTAGTCTAGCTTCTTTATTTTTTTCTTGTAGCATGGTATACTAAGGGGTCAGCAAGTAGCAGCGGCAACAGCAACAGTAAAACACAACTTCATGGTAGTCCCAGCTGCCGAAATCTCCTGAATTACATTAACCTGATTCCTTTTTAGCCAAGAATATGTAGCAACCATTTGAAGCAGAGGTTCGGTCAAAAATATTTCAAAAATGCTTCACACGGAGTATTCAAACGGGCAAAAACTGCTCGTATCCACTCACTTTGTCTTTGCACGAAAACTCTTCGTGTTTACGGGCAAAGAGGGGTAGCTGTGAGCACGTGATTTTTGCCTCACATGAATTACTCCCACAAAATAAAAACAAAAATTGTTTATTTTATTGTGTGCAATTTTGTGAATTTTCATGGTGTTTTCTGTCATTATTTGCATTTTTGACCGCGCATGTTTTATCTGTTTAAATAAATGAAAAATATATATATATAAAAAAATATGTTGCATTTGCATTTAGGATTTAATTTTATAATTTTTGAGTCTAGTAGTAAATTATCTATTTTAGAAAAAATGAAAAATAAATCACAAAAAATAAACGTACTTTGCATTTTAAGTGTTTAATGTCAAAATTGTGTGATTTTCTTTTAACTTGGTGTTTAATTGTTTGTGATAATTATTATTTATAATTAATTAATATTTTTAGGATAATTTGGTCAAAGTTAAATTTAGGTTTGTGTTTTTATTATTAGGAAGAAAATTGAAAAGAAAAGAAAATAAAAAGATAGGAAAAGAATTAGAGGACTCGGAATTGGGCCAAAATTCCCCAAACCACACACAAAACCATCCAAACCCAATCTAATCCAGCCCAAAACCCATCTCATACCCGGTCCGTTCAATTCAGATCTTGAAGATGACTCAAACGACGTCGTTTCAAGACCAACGAATCTCGATCGTTCATCCATCCCCATCCAACGGTCCAAGAACTCGCCCCATAACCCGACCTGTCCATTCTGTAAACCGGTCCAACACCCTATCAACCAAAACGACCCCGTTTCATTTAATGAACTAATCTGAGCCATTGGATTCCAACCATCCAATGACCCAAATTAGTTGATCAGTTTAATATACCTAAACACCCTTATCCCCCTCCTCAGAACCCCCCCTCCCTTTCGTCTCTAACATCAGAGACCCAATGTAACACCGCCTCACACCACTATCCTCAGCCCACCGGAAATCGCCCACGGCAGCGGACGGTGGCCAAACACCCCCATCTTCACACCCCAGATTCCCCTCCTTCTCCTCTTTCCAAACCCCCAATCACTTTTCCTCGAATCCAAGCCAAACCCTTCGAATATCAATTCGAAGGGATGAACCATAGCGCACCCAAAAACTCTCATGTGGCGGCGCCGCCTCCAAACCGCCCCAAAACAACACCCCTAAACCACCAGTACCTCCTTTCCTCAAATCCCGTATCAGTTTCCCTCGAATCTTGCTAGAACCCATCGAATAATAAATCTAAGTTTCCGACCTAAATTTCAAAGTCAAGATTCAATGAACCTTTAAGCTAATCTTGACTTTGTCTGTGTGTTCTTGATAAGAACACACAATTAAAGTCAATATTTGGTTTAAAATAAGAAAGAAAGGAAAAAGATTCAGAGGCTTCCTTCAATTAGCACTAACCGGTAAATTTCTGTGTATATGTTTTAGCATTATTCTGATATTTCATCTTCCTCTGCTCCTTTCTTTTACTTTCAGAATTATTATCTGGTGGGATTCAATTTGAATTTTTTGTTTATTTATTTAGTTTTGTGTCTGTTCCGAACTAAAGATTGTTCGTCACTTTGGTCTAGTTTATTCATGGTTTTCTTTAGCTGTTATTCATGATATCTGAAATTGTTGGTTTATTCTAAGTAAACCCTGAATATTTTTTTCTATAATTGCTATTAATATTTTGTTAATAAATTAGTTCAAACTGCATTAAGCTCTTAGTTGCATTATAAGGAATTAGTAAAAAATAGCTGTTCAAATTGCTTATGTGTTTGCTCATTCCGTGTTAATTCAGAAATTGGTTGATTGTGTTTTAGGTTGAGGTGTATACCTGTAGGTCCAATTTTGGGGTTTGATTGCTTAGGGTCTTCCATCCATGGGTATATTTGACCTAGTCTAGGTTTTGGGGGTATTAACAAGAGTTTTAATGGGTAATTAGCAGAAACTTAGGGATCAACCTAGATAGTATATAACACAGAAATAATTGAAGTAGTGGGAATTGCACTCATGCTGATTTTAGGGGATTGAAATGGGCATTACTGATTAAATGAAAAGGCACTAGGGTAGTGGAGTAATTAAAAACTGAAAAGATAAGATTGATAGTAGATATAACACTAATTGTATGCCTATTTAGAGTCTGAAAATCAGGCTAGAAAAGGAGGGACATGGAAAAACAATCTAAAAAATTGAGAGAGCTTAGACATTCTGCCATACACACACACACACACTGAAAAAAAAAAGACAGACCTTAGACACTCACACGGACTGAAAAACACGCAGGGACAAAAGAGAGAACATTCTGAGGATTTAAAGGTTGGGAGAGCTAAAAATAAAGAGCGCCGCAACAGTACATTAGGGACACCAAACCCCCCGCCTGAACTTCCATCGCAGCCCTCCTGCCTTCTGATCTCCGTCGAAACACCCCCTGGATCGTCTTCTCAAAACCACCCCTTCTTGATCTTCACCAAACCAAAAACAGAAGAAACCAACGACTTCATCTGTCGCCGCTGCCATCTCCGGTAAGCTGGCCGACGAGTCACCAGGCTTCAACACCACCAATGTCACCATCTCCCCTAACCGATAACCCCGTCTCCCTGAACCTAGCGACCAAACGTCCAAAGGAAATTAGCAACAACCTGCGAAAAGGAAAATAAAACAAAAGTGAAGAGACAAGAACGAGCTAATAACCACCGGTTTCGATCTCGCCTCCGTTATTTTGTTGTTTATTTGCTGTTATGTTAAATTCGGGCCTGGCCGAAAATTTACTTACGAGCTGACCGGAAAAATTAATCCGGCTACCACCAATAGGCGTCCTTCCCTGTTGTCATCTTCAACACCAGTCTTATACCATCAAAAACCACCCTGAACCAATGTGAAAATCAGCTGGTCGAGCTGATTCTGTTCGAGATTGCGAGTCCGGTTCTAGTTTCTAGTCCATACTAGTTTGGGATTACTGCTTTGGAGTTTCTTTTTTATTGAATCTGCTTAAAATTTCATCAATAAAGTGACAGCGGTTTCCGGATCGAACCCGGTTGGTTTTGCTTTGCGATTTCAGTTCTACATGGAGGCATGTGTATTCATTGCTACTTCGTTGATTTTTGAAGAAAGTTTTGCTTAGCAGGTGTAATTCCGTATCACTCTTCTTTGTTTGAACTTGTTTGGGTGATTAGAGCTTTAGAATAGTCGTTTTGTGAATTTCTTCTCGATTCAAGTTTATGTTCTATGATGATTGCGTGTGAATCCATAATGTGCTTAGTCATTTGTGGTGAAATATTTTGTTGTTAGCGTTTTTGTTGCCTTAGAATGGATTCGGCATTTGAGTTACTACATTTGATCTTGTATAGGTTATGGGAGCTACTGCATCTTGTTTAAAATTGGCATTTTGTTGTTTTGGCTATCGAATTGGGTGCTGTTGAAGTTTGTTTTTCAGAGCCTTTACTTTAGTCATTTAATCAATTGTATAAGACTTATTATCCAAGCCTTAAATGAACGATTCTTTCCTCATCTGTTTGTTAAAATAATTAAATCTTTATGTACTCAGCTAGTAGATAGTTCATTCGTAGAGTCATTTGAAGCCTTTTGTTTTAGAGTGGCCTTTGGACCAGATAACATGGCTGAAGTATGAGGATTCTTTCGCGTAACATAATTACATTTTTAATAAAACAAAATCGGAGTATGCGTTGGCGCAACTTCGGCCAAATTTCTTTTAAATAATAATAAAGCATTATTAATCGTGGATACGTTCGCGTGACATGATTTCGGACGCGCCAAATAAATGTGTATACATACGCGTAACCCGTTTCAAGATAATTTTCTCAATTAAAAGCGGTTAAAACTAAAAATTTGCACATAGGTTCACAATTGTTTAAAAATCAGATAATTCAAGCCGAATATGACAGTTGAGCGACCGTGCTAGAACCACGGAACTCGGGAATGCTTAACACCTTCTTTCAGGTTAACAGAATTCCTTACTCGGATTTCTGGTTTGTGGACTATTAAACAGAGTCATTCTTTTCCTCGATTCGGGATTCAACCGGTGACTTGGGACACCAAAAATCTCCCAAGTGGCGACTCTGAATCTTCTAATAAATGAATCCCATTTCGATTGTCGCTTCAAGTTGGAAATAACTCTCTTCTATACCCCTTTGCGGGGGTGTAGTGAAAAAGGAGGTATGATAGCTCTGGCAACTCTGCTGGGGAACGAACCCAGAATCTCTGGTTCAGGGTTCAAGAATTCGAGCTTGGAATATTTGTTGTATTTGGCTTGTATATTGTTTGATTTTATTACATGTTTGGAGCTAATGTGCAAAAGTTATTTTTACCGCTTTGATATTATTTGAATTGTATATATAAACTTTTATGAAACCCCTCTCTTCTCTCTCATTAGGAGTGCACGCTGGTCGTGACTTCTTTATGTTAGTGTCATATCCCAAATAGAATGAGGTTCGGACAAGTTGCAAAGCCGGATGATCTTTTGGTTACCGGTACGCAGCCCCCACTCGGCTCGAGTTGTCCGCTCGGTTAAGCCAGGTCTAGAACAATACGCCCAGGTTTTAAACCTAGTATAACAAAACCTCATGCCGGATCCCTAGTAGGAACGTTTGTTTGCATCATGTGCATTTTGACTTTGGAGACTCAACACAGGGGTTGGGTCTGTCTAGGACAGGTGCACCTAAAAGGAAAAAGACCATCGTGATGCATCTTACGCGCTATTTATGCATTTATTTGCTTCGAACTTGCATGCTGACCGGCTTTTGAATATCGGAAAAAATTGAAAAAACAAGAAAAAAAGGGGAAGAAGAGAGAAATAATGGTGTAGAGGGTTAAGAGAGTTAAGCACCTGTTTTGAAAATACCAAAGTCCAAATAGTGTCAAAACTCTGCCGAATTTTTAAAAAAAAGGGAAAATGTTTTATTTTTAGTTTGTTTTTGTTTGCCAAATAAAATAAAAAAAAGGGAAAATAAAAATAATATTGTTTTCAAAATAAATAAAAAAAGCTTGTTTTATTTTCAAATGAAAAAAATGTCTTTATTTTCAAAAATAGTTTGTTTTATTTGGCGAACTACGTAAGTTTGATTCTCATCGGATGTGGGATATGCAGGCAACCTATATCGGGTTCAACTATATTTTTAAAAAAATAGGGGTAAATAAACGTCGTTGTTTTGCCATAAATTAAGGTGGTGTCATTCTTGTCAAAAATGGCCAAATGTCCCTAAAAGGACGCCGGAAGGCTGCTTTTGCGAGAACAACCACCTTTGATCATTTTTCAAGGTTTTGGATGTTTAACCAACACAATCTCAAAATCTTCGTTCTTGAAGTACTGAAAGGTCGTGTTTGCAAAACCAGGTTTTTATTTTTTATTTTGAAAAAATGTCTATTAATTTTAATTATTTTTTTTAGTCAAATAAATCTTAATTCTACCTAATTATCCTAATAAATATGCAGAATGAGCACGAGTCCAAGTCTGCCAATAACAGTTTGGAACAAGATACCTTTGGAGTTGCGTTTGTGGTGGGAGGATCTGGGAGAATCGGGGCAAAATAAGATCAAACCACATTTGGGAGGTCTTGCTGGCTTGTTAAAGGTCAGACCCAGATGTGATATCGTAAAGGCTTTGGTGACCTTTTGGGACTCGGCCCATAACATATTTCACTTCTCAGATTTTGAACTCACCCCAACCTTAGAGGAGATAATCGGTTATATGGACATCACTGAAGGTCTGAGACACAAATATCTGATCGCTCCAAGAGCCACTAATTCACACAAATTTATGGATCTGCCAAAGATAAGCAAAGGAGTTCCGTACTCTAAGTTGGATGGGGGTTCCTCCACTCTACGTTTCATATACCAGAGGTATGGGATATAGGAGGGTTCAACGATCCAGAAAACGGGGTTTGTAGTAAAGGGAATCGGACAAAATGGGACAAACATAGGCATTTCGCCTTCATGGTGGCATTCTTAGGCCTTGTAGTGTTTCCCCGGAAAGACGGGAATATTGATTTGAGGGTGGATGGAATCGTCAAGGTCCTAATTACCAACACCAAGAGCACTTTTGCCCCTTTGATAGTATCTGAGATATACCGAGCTCTCACAGCTTGTAAATCTGGGGCAGATTTCTTCGAGGGGTGCAGTTTACTATTACAGATATGGATGATTGAGCACTTGTGTCATCGCCCTCAGCATATGAGCTATGGATCTATAGATTAGAGCTGCATTGAAGATTTCGACACGAGGGTTTCAGGATTCAGATTGGTAGAAGGGTTTGGATACTGGGTATCCCACCTCCGTGCCATCACTGCAGTGCAAATAGATTGGACATTGGTTTGGCTTCCAGTTGAGGAAATTGTGTATATGCTCGCCACTGGACCTTACTTCCTCCTAATGGGACTCCGAGGTATTCAGCCTTATGCTCCCTACCGGGTAATGAGACAATTAGGAAGGTGTCAAGTGATACATCCAGATAAAGATCTCAGTATTTATGCAATCGAGGTTAGCACCAACGGCCAATTTCATAAAGAAACAGTTCGTTCGATTTGGAACGAGTGCCAGTATTTGATGGTAAGCACTCGAGTGCGTGACCTATATGGAGGCGAAGTCTCACCCGCCTATCTTGCCTGGTACAGAAAAAAGAACATTACAAGGGACGAACCAGAACACCCGACCAAAAAACCTCACATTCAAGAATTCATGATGCAGTCAAGAGATATTATGTATGATTTCTTTAGTATAATCATTGATTGTTTGTACTTGGCATTATCTCGAAGGTTGAAATGACAAAGGCAATTTGTACTGCTATCTAAACACTTTACTCTTTGTTCATCCTTTTGAGCCTTATTTATTTTTATTTCGTACCCCTCTTTTGGAACCACTATCCAAAAAGGAAGGAAAAGAGAATAAAGAAAACAAAAAAAGTAAAGAAAAAGAAAAACAGAAAAGAAAAATAATAATAAATGAAAAGAAAAAATGTAACAACAAGGAAGAAGGGATGAACTGCGTTTGACCTGATTCTTTTTAAGGATACGTAGGTAGCTTCATGGCTCGGTCATAGGGAAATAAAAATCAAAAGGTCCCCAAGCAAGAAACTGGGGCAGAAGTTATGTTTGTAATGAGAAAGTTGGTTCCAAAAGTTGTAATTCTAACCCGTTGGATTTGGTTTGAACTTTTTGATACCCTTTTCTTTCCAAACCCATCCAAGAATCCATATTAACATCCAAAGAAAGACCTCCCGATCAGTCTTCGAGAGGTTCCAAGTCAAGCAAGTAAAGATAATTCATACCAGGGGCAATACTCCAGTTCTAAGCAAGAAAAATAAAAAATGAGAGAGTCTTATTAGTGAAAACCCGCATGGGCACTATGAGGCGATGTAAGCTGAGAGAAGTCCAAAAAAAATAAAAAAATGAGAGAGTCTTATTGGTGAAAACCTTCACAGGCACCATAAGGCGACTAGGAATTGAGAAAGGAACAAATGAGGTGAGGTTGACGGCAAAAGATCCGTTAAGGCATCAAGTTGAATGAAGATGGGGATTTGGCAAAAAGAGTTGGTTTGTGGAAAACTTTGAGTCACAAAGCAAGACAATTGGGAAACTGATGGATTGAATAGGCTGGGTTGATTAATCCGAAATGCACAACATGATCATTAGGGTCAGTTATCCCATTCAGATAAGTCTTTTTCTTTCTCAAAAAATCTTCGAAAGGAAGATCTTCTTCTTTATTTTTCATCTTTTGAAGTCATCGTATTTCATTTCTTTTGGCTAAATACTTTTCCAATAATAATTTGCTTTTAACAAATAAGAAGGATTTTCAGAGTTTACTGCCAGATTCCAAAGTTGTGCAAAGCAAAGTGAGGCTAGGATAGGCCGAAGAGAAGGTGATGGGACGTAAGAGGCATCATTGATAAACCAAAGGATAAAATGGTGGAGGTTCCGTGAAAATATAGGATCGGATAAAAATCCAAAAAGTGGAAGGTAACAGTTGGAAAGTTTCAGAAAAGAAGGTTAGAAGTGGGAAGCAACAGTTGGAAAGTTTACGGATAAGGAAGAAGTTGGAGTATCGGAAAGTCTCGACCAAGTTCAACGCAGTCGAACGGAGTAGAACACGGAAAGGAGCAAGGGGAAAACCATCCCCAGCAAGAGTACCGCAACCAACACCACATTTTAAACTAACGAGATTTTTCTTTGGTTGAAACAGGGGTAGAAAATCTCGGTTGTTTCGGAGAAACCCACCTTAAGGAAGGGCAGGCACTAAACAGATGCACTCAGTTATCAAACTGGGGCAGAAAAAATTTCCTTTCGTTGTGTCCATTTTGTTGAAATCAGATACCCTTTTGAAGAACGGGGAAAACAACACGGCTTTTAGGGTAAGAAGAATAGTTGAAGTTTTGAAGTCAGGAGCCCGGCTGGAGAATAGAGGCGTACCTTTGAAGTTTTTGAAGTCAGGAGCCCACCTGGAGAACAGAGGTGTAACTTTTAAGTTGTTGAAGTCAGGAGCCCGCCTGGAGAACAGAGGTGTACCATTCAAGTTGTTGAAATCAAGAGCCCGCCTGGAGAACAGAGGTGTATCTTTTAAGTTGTTGAAGTCAGGAGCCCGCCTGGAGAATAGAGGTGTACCTTTTAAGTTGTTGAAGTCAGGAGCCTGCCTGGAGAACAGAGGTGTATCTTTTAAGTTGTTGAAGTCAGGAGCCCGCCTGGAGAACAGAGGTGTATCTTTTAAGTTGTTAAAGTCAGGAGCCCACCTGGAGAACAGAGGTGTACCATTCAAGTTGTTAAAGTCAGGAGCCCGTCTGGAGAACAGAGGTGTACCATTCAAGTTGTTGAAGTCAGGAGCCCATCTGGAGAACAAATGTGTACCTTTTAAGTTATTGAAGTCAGGATCCCGCCTGGAGAACAGAGGTGTACCTTTTTAAGTTGGAAATCAGGAGCCCGCCTGGAGAACAGAGGCGTGCAATTCAAGTTTTGAAGTTAGGAGCCCGCATGGAGAACAGAGGAGTACAATTCAAGTTTTGAAGTCAGGAGCTCGCCTGGAGAACAGATGCGTATCTCTTAAGTTTGAAGTCAGGAACATGCTCGTATAACAGAGGATCATTTAAAGATGTTGAATTCAGGAGCCCGCCTGGAGAGCGGAGGAATACAATTCAAGTCTAGATAAGATTTTGTAATTCATAGACTATAGTTTAGTCTAGCTTCTTTATTTTTTTCTTGTAGCATGGTGTAATAAGGGGTCAGCAAGAGGCAGCAGCAGCAACAGCAACAATAAAACACAGCTTCATGGTAGTCCCAGCTACCGAAATCTCCCGAACTACATTGACCTGATTCCTTTTTAGCCAAGAATATGTAGTAACCCTTTGAAGTAGAGGTTCAGTCAAAAATCTTTCAAAAATGCTTCACACGGAGTATTCAAGCTGGCAAAAATCGTTAGTATCCACTCACTTTGTCTTTGCACGAAAACTCTTCGTGTTTACGGGCAAAGAAGGGCTGCTGTGAGCACGTGATTTTTGCCTCACATGAATTACTCCCACAAAATCAAAACAAAAATTATTTGTTTTATTGTGTGCAATTTTGTGAATTTTCGTGGTGTTTTCTGTCATTATTTGCATTTTTGACCACATATGTTTTATCTGTTTAAATAAATGAAAAATATAAAATAAAATAAAAATAGGTTGCATTTACATTTAGGATTTTATTTTATAATTTTTGAGTCGAGTATTTTATCTATTTTAGAAAAAATGAAAAAAAATCACAAAAAATAAAAGTACTTTTTATTTTAAGTGTTTAATGTCAAAATTGTGTGATTTTCTTTTAACTTGGTATTTAATTATTTGTGATAATTATTATTTAGAATTAATTAATATTTTTCGGATAATTTGGTCAAAGTTAAATTTAGGTTTCTGTTTTTATTATAAGGAAGAAAATTGAAAAGAAAAGAAAAGAAAAAGATAGGAAAAGAATTAGAGGACTCGGAATTGGGCCAAAATTCCCCAAACCCACACACAAAACCATTCAAACCCAATCCAATCCAGCCCAAAACCCATCCCATACCCGGTCCGTTCAATTCAGATCTCGAAGACGACTCGAACGACGTCGTTTCAAGACCAATGAATCTCGATCGTTCATCCATCCCCATCCAACGGTCCAAGACCTCGCCCCGTAACCCGACCTGTCCATTCCCTGAACCGGTCCAACACCCTATCAACCAAAACGACCCCATTTCGTTTAATGAACTAATCTAAGCCGTTGGATTCCAATCATCCAATGGCCCAAATTAGTTCATCAGTTTAATATACCCGAACACCCTTACCCCCCTCCTCAGAACCCCCCTCCCTTTCGTCTCTAACATCAGAGACCCAATATAACACCGCCTCATACCACCATCCTCCGCCCGCCGGAAATCTCCCACGGCGGCGGACGGTGGCCAAACACCCCCATCTTCACACCCTAGATTCCCCTCCTTCTCCTATTTCCAAACCCCCAATCACTTTTCCTCGAATCCAAGCCAAACCCTTCGAATATTAATTCGAAGGGATGAACCCTAACGCCGCCCTAAAACTCTCTGATGGTGGCGCCACCTCCAAACCAACACCCCTGAACCACCAGTACCTCCTCTCCCCAAATCCTGTATCAGTTTCCCTCGAATCTTGCTAGAACCCGTCGAATAATAAATCTAAGTTTTCGACCTAAATTTCAAAGTCAAGATTCGATGAACCTTTAATATAATCTTGACTTTGTCTGTGTGTTCTTATCAAGAACACACAATTAAAGTCAAGATTTGGTTTAAAAGAACAAAGAAAAAAAAAGATTCAGAGGCTTCCTTCAATTAGCACTAACCGGTAAATTTCTGTATATATGTTTTAGCATTATTCTGATATTTCATCTTCCTCTACTCCTTTCTTTTACTTTCAGAATTATTATCTGGTTGGATTCAATTTGAATTATTTATTTATTTATTTATTTAGTTTAGTGTCTGTTTCGAACTAAAGATTGTTCGTCAATTTGGTCTAGTTTATTCATGGTTTTCTTTAGCTGTTATTCATGATATCTGAAATTGTTGGTTTATTCTAAGTAAATCCTGAATATTTATTTATGTAATTGATATTAATAATATGTTAATAAATTAGTTCAAATTGCATTAAGCTCTTAGTTGCATTATAAGGAATTAGTAAAAAATAGCTGATCAAATTGCTTCTGTGTTTGCTCGTTCCATGTTAATTCAAAAATTGGTTGATTGTGTTTTAGGTTTGAGGTGTATACCTGTATGTCCAATTTTGGGGTTTGATTGCTTAGGGTCTTCCAGCCATGGGTCAATTTGACGCAGTCTAGGTTCTAGGGGTATTAACAGGAGTTTTAAGGGGTAATTAGCAGAAACTTAGGGGTCAACCTAGATAGTATATAATACATAAATAATTGAAGTAGTGGAAATTGTACTCATGCTGATTTTAGGGGATTGAAATGGGCATTACTGATTAAATGAAAAGGCACTAAAGTAGTGGGGTAATTAAAAATTGAAAAGATAAGATTGATAGTGGATATAGCACTAATTGTATGACTATTTAGAGGCTGGAAATCAGACTGGAAAAGGGGGGACATGGAAAAACAATCTAAAAAATTGAGAGAGCTTAGACATTCTGCCATACATATACACAGACACTGAAGAAAAAAAAAAGACAGACCTTAGACACTCACACAGACTGAAAAACACTCAGGGACAGAAGAGAGAACATTCTGAGAATTTAAAGATTGGGAGAGCTAAAAATACAGAGCGCCGCAACAATACATTAGGGACACCAAACCCCCTGCCTGAACTTCCATTGCAGCCCCCCTGCCTTCTGATCTCCGTCGAAACACCCCCCCTGGATCGTCTTCTCAAAACCACCCTTTCTTGATCTTCACCAAACCAAAAACAGAAGAAACCAACGACTTCATCCATCGCCGCTGCCATCTCCGGTAAGCTGGCCGACGAGTCACCAGGCTTCAACACCACCAATGTCACCATCTCACCTAATCGAGAACCCCGTCTCCCTGAACCTAGCGACCAAACGTCCAAAGGAAATTAGCAACAACCCGCGTAAAGGAAAAGAAAACGAAAGTGAAGAGACAAGAACGAGCTAATAACCACCGGTTTCGATCTTGCCTCCGTTATTTTGTTGTTTATTTGCTATTATGTTAAATTCGGGCCTGGCCGGAAATTTACTTACGAGCTGACCGGAAAAATTAATCCGGCTACCACTAATAGGCGTACTTCCCTATTGTCATCTTCAACACCAGTCTTAAACCATCAAAAACCACCCTGAACCAATGTGAAAATCAGCTGGTCGAGCTGAGTCTGTTCGAGATTGCGAGTCCGGTTCTAGTTTCTAGTCCATACTAGTTTGGGATTACTGCTTTGGAGTTTCTTTTTTATTGAATCTGCTGGAAATTTCAGCAATAAAGTGACAGTGGTTTCCGGATCGAACCCGATTGGTTTTGTTTTGCGATTTTGGTTCTACATGGAGGCATGTGTATTCATTGCTACTTCATTGATTTTTGAAGAAATTTTGGCTTAGCAGGTTTAATTCCGTATCACTCTTCTTTGTTTGAACTTGTTTGGGTGATTTGAGCTTTAGAATAGTCGTTTTGTTAATTTCCTCTCGATTCAAGTTTATGTTCTATGATGATTGCGTGTGAACCCATACTGTGCTTAGTCATTTGTGGTGAAATATTTGTTGTTAGCGTTTTCGTTTCCTTAGAATTGATTCGGCATTTGAGCTACTGCATCTGATCTTTTATAGGTTATGGGAGCTACTGCATCTTGTTTAAAATTGGCATTTTGTTGTTTTGGCTATCGAATTGGGTGCTGTTGAAGTTTGTTTTTCAGAGCCTTTGCTTTAGTCATTTGATAAATTGTATAAGACTTATTATCCTAGCCTTAAATGAATGATTCTTTCCTCATTTGTTTGTTAAAATAATTAAATCTTTATGTACTCAGTTAGTAGATGGTTCATTCGTAGAGTCATTTGAAGCCTTTTATTTTAGAGTGGCCTTTGGACCAGATAATGTGGCTGAAGTATGAGGATTCTTTCGCATGACATAATTACATTTAAAAAAAACAAAATTGGAGTATGCGTTCGCGCAACTTCGGCCAAATTTCTTTTAAATAATAATAAAGCGTTATTAATCGTGGATACATTCACATGACATGATTTCTGACACGCCAAATAAATGGGTATACGTACGCGTAACCCGTTTCAAGATAATTTTCTCAATTAAATGCGGTTAAAACTAAAAACTTGCACATAGGTTCACAATTGTTTAAAAATCAGATAATTCAAGCTGAATATGATAGTTGAGTGACCGTGCTAGAACCACGGAACTCGGGAATGCCTAACACCTTCTCCCGGGTTAACAGAATTCCTTACTCGAATTTCTGGTTCGCGAACTGTTAAATAGAGTCATTCTTTTCCTCGATTCGGGATTCAACCGGTGACTTGGGACACCATAAATCTCCCAAGTGGCGACTCTAAATCTTCTAATAAATGAATCCTGTTTTGATTGTCACTTCAAGTTGGAAATAACTCCCTTCTATACCCCTTTGCCGGGGTGTAGTGAAAAAGGAGATGTGACATCTGCCTCTATCACTTTGAGAAAAATGTAATGCAAAGGCCACAGTAATAAATCTTTTTCAAAGTGCTGCAAGATCATACAAACGTGAAGATTTTAATCAGTTAATGTCCCAACTCAAAAGTATTGACAAGAAAACATACAACTACATAATGGAAGAGCCTCCCGAGATATGGGCTCGATCGTGGTTCCCACGACGACGTTATGATATACTAACAACAAACATGGTAGAATCAATGAATTATGTTTTACTAAAAGGGAGAGAACTGCCTATTTTAAGAAAGTTAGATTTCATCCAAGAAAAGCTGGGAGAGTGGTTTTATGAACGGAGAAAAAAGGCAAATGAAAATTTTCATAGAGTATCAATATGGGCAGAAGAAGAGATGACTAAGAAGATGGGCTTGGGATGCAAAATGTTTGTGAGTATATTTATTAACTTCAACTTTTTATATCTGTTGCAGTGATTCACTGCTTACATTTAAAAAATTTCATACTTTTTTCTTTTTGAAGCAAAAATACACTAATATAATTTGTCTTAATTTTTTATTCCTTGTTAGGTATTCAACCTTGACTCAATATTGTTTAGAATAAATAGTGAAGGAATTGAATTCATTGTGGACTTAAAGAAGAGAACTTGTGACTGCCTGGAATTCCAACTTGATGAATTGCCCTGTCCACATGCAATTGCTGCTATTAATAAGAGATATTTGCAGAAATCTGATTACTGCTCAAATTGGTATTCAATGAAAACATGGTTGAAAACATATGAAGGACATGTGAATACCGTGGGAGATCAAAAATCATGGGAAATACCACAAACTGTACAATCTGAGATCACAAAATCTCCCGATGTAGAGATTTTACAAGGAAGAAGACAAAAGAAGAGGCATATACCTGCGACTGAATCATCAGTACCATTCAAGTCTACCAAATGTAGTCGATGTAAACAAGTTGGGCATAACAGAACAACTTGCTTGTCTTCTCCAGCACCTCATCCATATTCCAAGAAACATACTGAAAAATACTCCAAGCTTCAATAATCCTTGGTCTGAATTTAGACTTTCTTTATTGTATGACATAATTCAAATGTGATTTTTTACATAGGAATAAAAAAAATAAGCTATTGGACAATTTTATATACTACTAAAGTACAAATCACTCATTTTTATTGCGCAGGCTTACAGGTTTGATTGCATTTTAAAAAAGTATGCAATGACTTCTGCGAGAAAAAACTTCAGGTTACAGTATGTAAAATACATATCCTTAAACAAACACACACACACATACAAACACTCTCACACACACATGTGCGTACAACACTCAAAAAAATGCATGTACAAACAAAAGTTGTAGCATCTCTAAGAAACTAAGAAGTATAAAGCAAATACCAACAAATAACAAGGATAATGCAATAGAAAGATAAGAACAAAAAGGGTGACAATTACATTGATATTAAAACAGGTCACAACAACACACATATTACAAATAAAACTTCAGCTCTCCAGGCCGAAGTTATACAAAATTAACCTAAAAAACTTCAGCTCTATGGGCTGAAGTAAGAAAAGCATAACACTGAAAAACATTAAAAAAAAAAAAGTATTACAAACACTAACAATCATCACCATCATCATCATCATCATCATCAGCAACACAGTACTCCTCAATTTCCCTAAATATCTCATCATTATCACTATCGGAGATAACTATAGGGTAGTCGGGCAAAAGACCACTGAATCCAAGGAGATCAATCTTCAACTTGTCGAATTCATCACGCAGCTGACTATGTTCGACGATTACTCTGTCCATAAGATCAAGAAGAGTCTTCAGGTTGTCTTGCAGCTTCGAATAGTCGTTCCAGTTGGGAAACTAAAAATTATCAAACTGCTGCAACTTGTCGAACGAGGTTGAATTATCTCCACTACGTTCCATGTTAAGCCTGTTCTGGAATGATTGATTGGCACAGAGCTTTGGTCTGATTTTCTCCCAATCAACCTTTATTTCATCCCACAAACGCATAAGACTAGCCATAGGTTTGTTATTATACCACTCACACTTCAAACTCTGCCACTTCTTCATAATTTCGTCCATATTAGGCTTCCCACTTCCGCTTGCACCAGACATTTTTTCTTTAATAAAAGATGAAAGACTAAGGATGAATATAAATTTATGAAATATGATAGAAGTCTATGAATGTGTATGAAATTTTCAAATGAAGAGATTGCTAATATAGGCAAAGAGTTCACCTAATCAATTTAATATCAGTAAATATAAAAGTAACTTTTCAGCTTCTTTTACTGTTTTACGTTCAGAGAAATTGAATGAAACAAGATAAGTAGGTGGTAAAAACAAGTATGTTGTAAATGCAAAAAGAAATGTAACTTCAGCCCTAGTAAAACCCACAATTTTTTTATATTAAAAAATAACTTCAGCCTGAAAAATAACTTTTCAGATCATTTACTATATAGTCAAACAAATTTAAATGAAAGATGTAGTAGTTGACAAAATACAAAAAGTAGATAGTAAATGCAAAAAAGATAAGTATCAACGTAAAAAAATACCAATGTGCTGAAAAGATAAGCACAATAAGCCTAAGTTTTTTGTTGGATTGATTAGTTTTTGTCCTAAAGCTTTTTCGAAAAACTTTGGTCAATGTGCTGAAGTTTTTTAATATATTTCCAAAAACTTCAGCACTTGATCGGCCTAAGTTTTTTGTTGGATTCAATAATATTCGTCCTAAAGCTTTTTCGAAAAACTTCGACTAATGTGCTGAAGTTTTTTAGTATATTTCCAAAAACTTCAGCACGTGATCAACCTAAGTTTTTTGTTGGATTCAATAGTTTTTGTCCTAAAGTTTTTTTGAAAAATTTCGGCCCAACGTCCTGAAGTTTGTTAGTGTATTTGAAAAAACTTCAACACTTTATCAGCCTAAGATTTTTGTTGGATTCAATAGTTTTTCTCCTAAAGTTTTTTTTCGAAAAACTTAGGCCCAATGTGCTGGAGTTTTTTAGTATATTTCTAAAAACTTCAGCACTTGATTAGCCTAAATTTTTTGTTGGATTTATTAGTTTTTGTCCTAAAGCTTTTTTGAAAAACTTCAGCCCATAGTCCTGAAGTTTGTTAGTGTATTTGGAAAAACTTCAGCACTTTATCAGCCTAAGTTTTTTGTTGGATTCAATAGTTTTTCTCCTAAAACCTTTTTGAAAAACTTCGGCCCAAAGTCCTAAAGTTTGTTAGTGTATTTGGAAAAACTTCAGCACTTTTTCAGCCTAAGTTTTTTGTTGGATTAATTAGTTTTTGTCCTAAAGCTTTTTTGAAAAATTTCGGCCCAAAGTCCTGAAGTTTATTAGTATATTTGGAAAAACTTCAGCATTTTATCAGCCTAAGTTTTTTGTTGGATTCAATAGTTTTTCTTCTAAAGCTTTTGTCCGAAAAACTTAGGCCCAATGTGCTGAAGTTTTTTAGTATATTTTCAAAAACTTCAGCACCTGATAAGCAGAAGTTTTTGTGTTGGATTTAATAGTTTTTGTCTTAAAGCTTTTTGAAGAAACTTCGGCCGAATGTCCTGAAGTTTTTTACCATATTTCCAAAACTTCACCACCTGATACAATACTTTTCTTATGAATTTTAAACAAAAGTTCAGCTCAAAAAGCAGAAGTCATGCTTAATTTTTTTCAAACAAAAAATGTACTTAAAATTCATGATAAAAGACACAAATATATTTGTATGACAAAAAAGTGAACTAAAAAAATAATTAATGTATATTCACAAAATCCAAATTATGTACAACCAATCCTCTAATCAAAAAATTCACATAGAGTCTCTTCAAAATCTCCATAATCATGTCCTTCTCATTCTTCTGGAGTTTTATAGCCGCTATCTGTTTTTCACTTTCCATGAGCCCAAAGATTGGCAGCCAATTCACTCATGAACGACGATGCCTGACTTTAATCGAAATTGAAGACATCCTTTTGCTTCAACCGGATATCAATAAATTTAAGAGAAAATATACCACAATCAACACTGCAAAAACACATGAAAAAGAAATTAAAGAATAGTTAATACAAGGGCAAAAAATAATAAACATAAGATGCATGGTAAAACATATGTGAAACACGTACTTGGTAGTCTATTTCGGTGTGTTCATCCACCTAGTTTGAAAATTTTCCACAGGATTGTCCCCATAAAATTTATTATGTTTCCCAAAATTCAAGCCTTTGAGACAGTGTGGAATCAACCGAGCTTAAATTTTGACATGTTCAAGTGCACGCTCGTATGTTGCTTTGCCCGTGGAATCATACACAGATATAATTTTGTCATTGAAGTCCAAAATTCCAAAAAAGTAGTGCGTAGATATCTGGCCCTCCATTGGATTAAGTTGAAATGGAAAGAAAACTTTTTTGGCAGATGCCCATGAGATACCACAGGAAATGAAGAAGCCTTTTACGTAGTTGGCTACCTTTTCATTCGTTGATTCTTCCTCAAACCAACATAAATCCGTAAATGGCTTAATAACCGCTTCTTCTTCTTTTTCAATCTATTTTTTGGATATCTTCTTTTTCTTTGATTTGCTCTTAAGAACCGCCGTTCTCTGTTGCTTCCTTTTCTCACTCATATTCAACTTTTCTTCTGAAGGATGAATACTATCCAGGATAGTCATATACTGATCGAAAAGTAAATTTGTTACTGCACATGTTGATTTTGCATAACGTGGAAGGTGATAGCAATATTTTTTGCGCAAGTAATATACGCCCACATCAATATGCTGCAAATGGACAACGACAAATGATAACATATGAAATTACCACTATGAAGTTTAGAAAAAACACATTACACAACTACAAACAGCATGACAAAAACTTAAGCATATTCAGTTTTAGCAAATAAGCTAAAAAACTTCAGCAGTTTATTATGAATAAAGCTATACTACAAAAAATAAGCTGAACTTTTGGGAAATACAGTTGAAAACAAATTTAAAAAACAAACTTAATAACTTACTTCATCCGCAAGATCAGAGTCAGGATCCATAAGCTCGATAAAGAATGATTTTTTAATATCAATTCCAGCTAATGTGAATGGATTGGAATCATATTCAATGCCATCCATCTTCAACCACTCTTGAAATCTTTGCATCAATCCACTGTCTTGATTAACATAATGGAAGGGGCGCCTTCTTCAATGCTTTCCTACTATCCAATCTTGCGCCCTTTGCTTTTTCTTATAAACTACATAAGGAGATCTTAACCAAATACTCTCCATACGCATCCTTTTCCCTTTTTCATCTTGTTTTCCTTTTGCTTGATCTTCCTGTTGTTCCGTCACAACTAATTGGCTGCTGTTGAGAAGCAGGGGCGGAAACTACAGCCATCTTGGCAGATGATTGACCAATTTCCTGTTGTTCACGACGTTCTTCTGTCTCTTTACAAACAACAACAGCAACAGAATTACCTTCTGAATCAGCCCCTTGTGTACTACCAAGTGAAAATGAACATATATTGAAGTTGGGGATATCACTGGTATCACACATAGGAGAACTAGAAATCTTCCTTCTCTTAGCTTTTGGAAGCAGTTCCTATGCATCAGATGAGATCTGCAAAAGCAAGGAAAATATAAACATAAATAAAACTGATAGAGAGCACACATTAGGCAAAAAACAGCCAGTAATTGAATTGCAGAAAATAATTATCTGGTCTAAGTATTGCGACACAAATGGTGTTTGAATTCCGAAAAATCCTGTATCTTCATGCAAAAAAAAATTAATAAATAATTTTACTAAATTTTATAAAATAATACCAACACACTTCATACTTGTCTGTGACTCAACAAGTGTGAATATATGGATTTCTCCTTTTTCATATTGCTGCAAAATGTCACCCAATTCTTTTCGACCTGCCTTTAGTGTTTCTGAAAAATCATTCAAAAATATAAAAAAGAAAATAAAATATGTAAAATTTCAAAATGTAAAAAATATACTTCGATCAAATATAATAAATTCATGATCTATAGAATACCTTTACGTTTGTCTTCCGTTATGGTTTCACCAGGCTGCATGTCTTTCTCAATATCAGCATTTCTTGCATCATTCAATAGTGAACCAACGTCGACGACCATTGCAGTATTCTCTGGAAGGTTTTTCTCAACTCTACCTTCATTCAATTGAGCATCATCAGAGATTTTTGAGTTGTGGCAATTGAACCACGACTACTTTCAACTTCCACTGCATATTCATAAAAGAGAGGGAATAGATCAACTAGTTTTTCTACATACAAAATATAGAAAAAATTTGTACATGTAGTGAAAATTGCACTACAGGATATTATAAAAAAAACAGTTACAAATTTAACTCTAAGAAGGCTGAAGTTAGCCAGTCACAAACAAAAACTTCGACAGTTATAAAAATAAACTTCAGCTCTAGAGCTGAAGTTTGACAGTTATAAAAAAAAACTTCAGTTCTGTAGCTGAAAGTTCACCAGTTACAAAACAAAACATTCACCAAATAACATGCTTTAGTTTTTACAAAAAACACAAACACATGAAAATAAAACTTCAGCTCCTATCTAAGGTATAATTGAAATATTATAAAATTCACACTTTATACCTGTAGTAACAATTTCCTGTGTAAGTTCATTGCAAATCGCTATTACTGGTGCAAAACAATCATTGTTCACATCTAAAGTACCAACAGGTGCTTGATCTCCATCACCAATATCACATTTCAAAGCACAACTCAGTGCATGTTTTTCAGTGCCAACAACTTGATCATCTGCACCTTTCTCTCCACCTTCACTCTGTCTACAAACATTGGATTGTTCCTCTCCACCTTATTGTTGAACATGTTCAACAGCCGCTTCATTATATGTAGCATTATCATCTACGACTTTACGCAATGCATCATGAGCAGTATGTTCTTCAGTCTCAACACCTTGATTATGTGCACGTTGCTTGCTTGCAATATTCTCAGTTGATAAATGTGCATCATCATTTACATCTCTGCTCAATCTATCTGCATTGGAACTGTGCTCTTTAACTTGTTCTTGAACATCTTGATTGCCTTCAAAAGCCGATGGAAGTTCGTCAAAGTCGTTTGTCTTGTCATATTCTTGATGCTTACTCAAATTAAAATTGGCATCGTCCATTCCAGTTGATTTGTTGACAATCATAAACAACTGTTCAAACTTTGCCTCGAAATATTCCTACAAAAAAAATTAATAACAATGATTAATCTGAAATAAAATCCGCACAAATAAAAAGATTTCTCTATAAATTAGCTTACCTTCACTTTTCCAAAAACGGCATCCACAATAGCAGTTCGCTCCTCCTTTTTAAACTTATCAAAAACTTCGTTCACGATCGTGCTTCTTTCTTTTTTATTTTGCCTTTGAACCTCCGCCGTTAACCTCTACAATAGATACACAACAAAAATTCAGATATAGAAGAAAAATTCAGCTCAAAAAACATGTTGTACTTTTACAAAAACAAACACAAAAAACTTCAGATCAAAACTTACAGAGCATATTGTATCAAGTAATTCATCGTCATCAAAGTCAGATGAAGACGACGTAGAACGACTCTTGGTACGAGATGCTTCGCAAATAAAAGGAGTTCGATTCGGTTCTTTTGGTTCATTCCAACTACGTGGTGGTTCACCAATGTCAATAGTTTGATTCGCTTCTTTTGATCGACTCTTTGTAGGTGGTGATTTACCAATGATAGAAGTTCGATTCAATTCTTTTGATCGACTCAGAGTACATGGTGATTTACTAGTTGAAGGAACTACATTAACTATATTTGAACGAATCCGGCTGCACGGTAATTTCCCAATTAAAGGCATTAACTTCAATTCCTCTTCTGAAGGAATTATATCCAATATCCTATATTGGCGATAATTTTGTTTAATACGAAAAAAGTATATTATGAGGAGAAAAAAACTAATACATCAGCATATTAACACAAATACAAAAATAAATAAAAAAGTAACTTACTGAATGAGTTTTGAACATAAGATAAATTTTGGGAAATTTAGGCTCTCCCACGCATATATAACGTAACATCCTGGGCACCTTAGGCTGATTAAAGTACTCATCCGGTGCTACATACTTCTCCCGAACATCTGGGAAGCGCTCATAGAACCAAACACATAACGGATATGGAAATCCAGTAAATTTATACTCAGTTGCATGAAATTTGTTCTGCTTGTCCAATACATGTTTCAGTGAATGAATGAGCTTCTCATAAGCCACATTACCCCAAGGATATTTAGCACAAAGCTTCTCGTCTTCAATGATAGATGCATACGCCTCACTCACACATGACTCGGTATTTTACCCAAACAGAATAGACTCTACAATAAGAATTTCCATAAGCTTAACTGCGTCATCATCACTCTTGCATACGTGTGCATGATTCACAGCATCCTTTGGAATTTCATTGCGAGTCATAAAACTTCAAATTTCCTTCAAACTCACACCCTTGGACTTACTAAAATAGCGATTCAGAATAGTGCTCTCTCGATTAAATGGATTTTCAATATTATGTCTTGTGATCCGCAAACCACACATAATGTGAAAGTCTTCAAGGGTGAAGGAAACATCATGCCCAAAAATCTTGAAATTAACGGAGTCTCGATCATTTGTGAATATTCGAGAAAGACACAGACAGTGAACCAACTTCATGCTGCTTTTGAAATTCTCCATAGCAATAATGTATCTAAATGCACCATTAGTAAGCTTATCCCTTTGTGTAGGAGTCAAAAAAGTTGCAATTGAAGTCTTCAAATCATGGTTCCCCTTCCAGTAACCCTTTAGATTTAAACCATTCTGTACACTCATAATATTTTTCTCCTGGTCTTGTAGGTGGAGGAGGAGGGACATAAGGATCTCGTGCTACTACAAGTAGTCTAGGTTTTTTAGGTGCTTTGCCTTCTTTAGCTACTTTAGGATCTTTAGGTGCGTTAGGATCTTTAGGTGCTTTAGAAGCCATCTGTCCAAAAAAAGTAAAAGATACAAATAATAACATCAGGACATTATCAAAAAAATTATTTAAAACTTCAACACCTAAGAAGGCTTAAGTTCAAAAAGTATAAAATAAAAACTTCAAAAAAACTTCAACTCTAGAGCTAAAGTTCTACAGGTATAAAACAAAAACTTCAGTTCTAGAGCTAAAGTTCGACAGGTATGAAACAAAAGCTTCAGCTCTAGAGCTGAAGTTCGACAGTTACAAAAAAACAACTTCAGCTCTAGAGCTGAAGTTCGACTGGTATAAAAATAAAACTTTAGCTCTAGAGCTGAAGTTCGACAGGCATAAAACAAAAACTTCAGCTCTACCAGTAACAAACACCTAAGAAGGCTTAAGTTCAAAAAGTATAAAACAAAAACTTCAAAAAAACTTCAGCTCTAGAGCTGAAGTTCTACAGGTATAAAACAAAAACTTCAGCTCTAGAGCTAAAGTTCGATAGGTATGAAACAAAAACTTCAGCTCTAGAGCTGAAGTTCGACAGTTACAAAAAAAAAAACTTCAGCTCTAGAGCTGAAGTTCGACAGGTATAAAACAAAAACTTCAGCTCTACCAATAACAAACACAAAAACTTCATCTCCTAAAGCTAGAATTCACCAGTTACAAACACAAAAAACTTCAGCTCCTAAAGATGGAATTCACCAGTTACAAACACAAAAGCTTAATTCTGGTTCTCCATACAAGCACAAAGCATTCAGCAAAAAAGCAAAAACACAAATTCAAATCCAAAAACAATGCCAAAACATGAAAAAACTTCAGCTCCTATCTCTGTTTAACTCTGAAATTTTTTAAAAATTTAAACGTCTAATCACAGAAGAATTTATAGAATTTTTACTAACAACATAAACACTCGTTCAAAAAACCTAAAAATACAAATGTAAAAGTAAAACTAATGAACTTATCAAACTAAACCATATCATAAATACGTGACTATCAAACCCGAACCAGAAATTAAATCGTAAAATAAAATCCAGAAAGTTAATGCAATGTACCTGTGATTAAATCTTAATGTGGGAACAACGATGACTAGCAGTTGAAAATTCGAAACAACGACGAAAAACCTTTGATTTCAGAGAAGAGCAAATAAAAAAAATGCGAATAACGGGAGACAGAGAGACAGAGAGAGTAGAGGACTAGCGTGAGTATACTTGGAGAGAAAGTAGTCTTTTAATAAAGAAGGGAAAAATAGTCTTTTCAAATGGCTTTTAACAAAAAAACGGGTACGGGTGCAAACAAAAAGACAAAGCGGCTGCAGGTTAAAAAGGGGCGCACTATAATTTTTACATTTTTAAGCCTAATTTTCGAACCTAGCCCATAATAACCCAAGCCCAATACCCTAAAACCCTAGACTTAGACTTAAAAGCAACCTAGACAACCCTAAAAAAGGTCAGTCATTTGGACCTAGACACCCCCCCCCCCCCCGAACATTGTCTTCTCCAGCAGACAAAACCAAATGACCCCTTCTTCCCCTTCAGCACCACCCTTGACCTAGAACCCGCTAAGACCAAACCAGTAGCTCCAGTCCTTCACCACCAATCAGTCGCCCTCCAGTTACCTCCTCTAAAATTACCGGCGACACCCCACCTTTCTCTAACCAAGAACACAACAACTTTACCATTTTCACACCCTACCCCATCTCCCCCACGTCGGAACAACCACCCATCACTCTATCTCAGACCAAAAGCAGCCAACCTCACACCCAACGACCTCATCCCCTGAACATCACGCTCACCACATAAACGACCACCCTTAGAGTCGTTGGATCCTCTCTCTGTCTCAACTGGACAGAACCAGCGACACCACCCACTCTTCAACCAAAACACGCCTAAGAACCAACCGCAACTCCAGAAAAACTAGCGACCAGATCTACCCCAGTGACAAACACACCACCACAACACCACCTTCAACTCCAGCTACACATTCATATTCGGGAACTTGATTCTTGTGTTTGAGGCACAAAAATCTCCAGCCATCTTCCACCCCAAGATCGTGGCAAACATGGACGAAAATCTAGGCAGAAAATTTATTTGGACAGAACTGGAAAAAAATGAGGCCCTAAGTTTAGCTTTTGATTTCTTTTTCTTCTTCAGTTTTGTTGTCTAATTTTTATCTCAAATTCAAATTCAAAAAAAAAATATAGAACATAAACATTTTCAGCTTCTTCTTTGATTTCTAATTTTAAAGGATGAGATTATTTGAGGTCGGAAGCAGAGTCGAGGTCGATTCAAGTTTCATGGTCGAGTTTTCATTGCCGTCGTAGTCTCGGATCCGGTGTCCCTGCTCGATTTTGTGCTGCTATTCTTTTCATCATCTTCCTTTTGAGTTCTCGTCGTGCTGTAATTTTTGAAGATTTAAATATACCGAAAAGCGATTTCAGGTCCATTTCTTTTCTCCCTATGTTACTATATGGCTGATTATAAGTATGATAAGAGTTTTGGTTTGAAATGGGTTTAAAGGTTTAAAGCTCGATGGAGTTTTGTTAAAAGGGGAGACGAACATGAAATGAATTCAGTTGGGGTTATTAATTTTGAATGCAATATAGAGTTCATTGCTTGGTTATTGGTTCTAGTCGATGTGTTCTGGTTCGTCATTGTTGTGTTACCATTGGTCCTCCCTAATTGTTTAAGTTCATGTTCCTATACAAAAGATACCAAGTTTCAAATAGGATTTAATTTAAGTGTTACACCCCAAGTTTTCATACATGAGAGTACGTCGTAAGTTAATTGATGTAAGCTCAGAAATGAGATT
>MU775003.1:0-23617 GCA_026770625.1 Nicotiana glauca
CTTTGAGACTTACTATAACACAATACCTTATTGGTAATCAATTGTGTTTCTCCAAAATAGTAATAATTGGCTCTTGCAGAGTTCTCAATTAATTTTGTACTATCACATATTTATCAACATCCATATGGTGAATATATCTTTTAAGGAGAAAGTTATACCATTATAGTCATGGTCAAAATTATACGCAAGATATGTTTCTTGCATTATTGTTGTCCTTTAATAATCACATTGCCAAAATATTTTGGCATACAATAGGTACGTGGGCAATGATCATTCATGCCATAATAATAACATTATTTTCTTATATCATCTCAAACCTCCTTCTAAAGGTGAGTGTGGTATATTCACTACCACTAGCACGTTCATATTCTTTCAAAATTGAATATGTATTCATAAATCAGATGTTGTCACATTCACATCACGAATGAACCATAATCATCTATATGTGCTTTATAAAATCCCATGTCAAATCAATGACAAATATTATTTTCACAAAGTGAAGGATTATTTTGAGAATTTTTATTGTTCTAATTACCACAATGATCACGATATAATTTCGTCTATTGCCACGTCCATATCCATTGATTATTCATGGTAATAAATTTATCTTCTTTCAGACGTATTACATATTGCTATCACATTCTCTTAAGGGAATGAGAATGGAGCAAATTTAATGGGACGGATTTTCATTCTTTGCCCACAATCATACATGAATTTGATCATGGCGAGACATAGAAATTTTACCACTTCAGGTGTTTATAATTTCTTACAAACTCCATTAGAGTTATAATCAAACTTTGTTGTCTTTGCTTGTATATAAAATCAAATTATAGAATAAAAGAGAAAAATACGGTAAAATACATACCTTAAATCCAGAATTTAATCATGAAGGAAATTCATAGAACAATTGACAATGATTATGCTCAATCCCAAAGCTTCTACTCGATTGGTTAGAGTCTCGTACTGATAATGTGTTATGAAATAATAAAAGAAGAAGAGTATTACAGAGAAAAATAGAGAGAGAGAATTATTATTGATATGTGATGAATTACAATGGAATAGAACCCTCTATTTATAAGGAGAGGTTGACTTAGCCACCAAGTAATAAACCCTAAAATCTCTGTAAATAGAATTCTATTTATAACATAACCGCTTTAGACAGTATATTTGACTGCTATTATCCCCAACAAGCTCTCTGTAATTTCTTACGTAGATGAAAGGCAATGTTTCGAAATGTTTAGATATAAATATTCTCGAGTATTAAATTTTTTGATTCACATCACTACTTTTTAATCTAGTTTTCATAAAAAGGCGAGGGAAAGTTTGTATAATGCAATTTGAGACAAGTAGACATATTAACATTAGGGTGTCAATGGATATTTAAAAACCTACTAAATCGATCGTACGGTACCGTACCAAATTGATTTTTAGGTTTCTTTTAATGAAACCGTAGGTTTTTATATAAATCTATAACCGTACCGATAATTAAGGTAGGTTTTTTATTTTATGAAAATAAATCAAAAAATATCGAACCATACCAAATAACTTTAAATGTGAAAAATATATTTATATATTAAGTTTAAAATAATAAAACAGTAAATTTTCCTTGGGTCTTAGAATTATGAAAATAATTACAATCCAAAAATAATAAACTCAAAATCATAATTCTCAAACCTATTATACTACTCTGATTGAAATTAAATCATTTCTAGCATATTCGCTAGCAAGATACAAAGTATTGTGGCGATTATGAATAGCAAACTACAATGTATTGATTACGTTTTATTTCGTATGATTTAGATTTATCTTTTTAAATATTTAATCTTCTATAGACTTTATTCTTAAGTCTTAGTCCTAGCTTCGTTAATATATTTCCACTCGAGTGCTTTATATTTTCTTTATATTTATTTGTTTAGTTTCTTTTACGCTATTATAGAGTAATTGATGGATCTATACTCTAGCCATCTTCATATTTTATTAATTAATAACCCTTTAAAATGTAAAAATATTTAGAGAGTTTTGCTAAATTCTATAAAAGTACGTATGTTATTGCATTCTACTTCTACTCATGATTTTTATATGACATTTAAAAAAAATACCGAAAATTAACCTAACCGTACCGATATCGAAGAGAAATTAATCGATATAATTGGGACGGTTTCGAAAAGTCTAATATTGGTTATATATAATAGAATAATCGAAAAATTGGTATGCTATAAAATTTATAAAATAGCCGACCGAACCGAACCATTGACACCACTATTTAACATCACTTTTTATAATTTGAGAATGTTTTGTGAAATCTTCCTAAACTAAAGGTTAGATATAATTTAACCCATTATGCTAATGTTTACTAATATATATATATTTTTTTTTATCATAGCTTCTTATTCTTTTTCCAATTAGAAGTCGAAAAGTAATATGCTCGTCTAAATGTTACTAATATGATGTTAAACAATTATATCACAACATTCAAAAAATTGCATTTTTTTATTCGAAAAAGAAGAAAGGATCTGTTCAAATCTAGAATTTGCCTTCATTTGATTCAAAAATGAAATAACATTTTGCTTTTAGGTTTAGCTGATATCAAAGTTCGTAAAAAGCATTTGTAGTAAGTAAAATCAGTCTTTTTTCTATAATCATTGGATTTTGATATATATTGATACGACTATTTCAAATTCGCACATTAATTAATGGAAACATTCTTTATCAAGGAATTTTTTTTTTCTAGAGTTATTTTTGTTATAGTTTTCGACGCCTAAAACAAATGGAAGAAAATACCACACCTAACATATAACGTTGTAGACTTGTAGGCATTTGGACAATATTTAATTGAAGTTGTTAAAAATATGTTTAAAGTTGAAGTTGAAATAGTGAAATATTTGTAATGAACAAATGAGTTACTCTAAAATATTATAAAACAGATTGCTCGTAACTCGCACCAAGTTTACTCTCCCTCCGTTACCGTCAACTAACAGCGGGGGAAATCTCCTACGGTTTCTTCATCACTATGCCGTCAGTTCCGCTTCCTACTTGACTGAATCTGCCTCCGTGGAAGGGGATATCTACAAATCTAGGGCTTTCAAATTTGGCCCAGCCTAAATGACTCGCCCAACCCATTTAAGGTTGAGTTGATTATTGATACGTTTATTTATTTAACTTATCTTATCTTGATCCAACCCATCTCAATATATTTAAAGTTGGGCTAATTTTTAATCCAAATTAATCCATAAGTAAGTTTGTTAAAATATTTTAAAAATAATTTTATTTTTTGTTTAATATTTTAAATATGAGCAGTATCATTTGACCGGTCTTGACTCAAGCCACCCGCCCAAAATTGACCGACCCGCCCATTTGACACCCCGTGCAAATCTAACTGCAGAATTGTTACATAAACACCGGTGGGAATGCGGAGGAGATATAATAGTTCCCTTCTCAAATATTCCAGGTCCAATTTTCTCTTCCACAATTCTAAAATAACATAAGATCTTTCTTACGTCATTGATTAGGTTGTTCATGAACCAGATCAACTTAGATTTTTTTATTCTGCCTCAGATTCTGTATCATTTGTAGTTTAATATGTTTTTGAGTTGCAAACAACTTTTGAGCTAAAGTTGGCATCTTTTTTCTCTGTGGATTTTACCCTAAAAGTTTCATTTGTTTCTCAGTTGGCAAATTCGTAATTTTGTTGGATTGTTTTAGTTACGCTTAAACTGGTCCCTATGTATTGATAGGTGATGTTCTGTTCCTATTCCTCTGAAATTTTTCGTTTACCCACCCGAAAACCTTGATGAAAACAGAGGCAGATGCACATATTTACTGGGTTCAACTGATTAAACACAGTAATTTCAACATGGAACATAAGTATAAGTGGCAAAGTAGTAGAATTTCAAAAAATATTGAATTACGAATCTGTAATTCCAAAAGTGCAATGAATTCAATAGTGAGAACTTAAATGTTGAACCTATCATATCTAAATTCTGGAGCCGCCTCCTGATACAAATATTATGGCCAAGAGGGACAAGGTTATAATGTAATATGGTTTAACTAACCCTAAAGCTAGGTCATCTCTGTACAATCTCTTCTAGTGCCCTATTCAGTTGTGTCCATAATTGTTGTAGCAGCTATATGTATCATCTTTCTTCGGTTGTCCCTATAATGGTTTCATGAACTGGAGTTCCAGGTTCTGGTGTAGAAAACCCTTCTTCTGCATGGGAGGCTCCTAGGCTGTCGGAAATTCTGATTTCTGGGCTTTGCGAAGCAAGATGGAGCAATATTTCAGGGGAAATTGCACTTGCTGCAAAAGTTGTATCCGTTTGGCTCTCATTGCCTTCTGGTGTTTCTGACTTAGAATTAGAGTTATCTTTCTCTTCATCAAAGACTTTAGCTATTGTAGAAAGCTTTTGCCATATTGAATCATCAGTGTCTAAGATTTCTCTATTCTGATAAAGGAAGATGAGGAAGAATATGAGAAGAGCGGAACCAGCTGACACACCAGCTATGAGGAAAAGGCCCTTAAAACTATCTAGTGTGAGGCTGTCCGATGTTATAGCCATTCCATCTTTCTCTGGGCAATCTGTTTCATTCCCAAACCATTTCTGTATTATGTTATTCATAAACTCTCCCTCCATCACCTTTAGGACTCCTCTCGAGAAGTCAGGTACCAATGGAGATCCTTTTGGAAATGCCTGCAAGAAGTTATGGAGAAAAAAATTGATTAGATTGTTGAAACTACAATCCTGTCTAAAAATGTAAAAGCATTCCAAACACCACTGGAGTGCGAGAATCTTACGAATCCAAAGCCGGCAGCCTTGTAAGTTGGACCGACCATAATGTACTTCCTGCAGTACTTGTTGAGGAAAAGTCTCAGATAAGGTAGTTCATCAACAATTGCACCAACTCCTCCATTTTTACTTCCTCTTGAGAGGGCATCATTGTACTCTTCCAATGTACTATAACTCTTAAACTTGGAGCTATCAAAATTCATGCGCTTCAAGACATCTTTGACAAAGGAACCTTCTTGGTACCCAACATATTCTCCATTTGTTATGAGATCATTGAGGTTTGTTACAGTAGGTTGGAGCTGTTGCACTGTTAACATAGATGTTAAGTTGGCTGTATAACTTGATGTCAGCACCAGCACCACAAAAACCCACACAATAATCACGAATCTTGTTAAGTTGCTTGTTACCCTCTCTCCTGCAGCAATCAGCCATATCATTTGTTGAGAAACAAGGAGAATGTAAAGGTTTCATATGTACTGTGCTTTAAGCAAGAGACTTACTCTGTGCAAAAACGAGAGTTGAGAAGGAAAACCAGAATATCATCCCAACTTGCTTGTGTTTGGGTCCTCGAAACTCTTTGTTTACACGATGCTCGAGTGCCCAAACCACAAAACCAATGAAGACGAAGAATGCTCCAGTTGTTATCCAAAGTTCGGTCTTTAGAGGTTTCAAGAAAATCCATGCATTCTTCCTTTCATCATCCCTTACTGGCACAACTGCAGAAATACCCGACTCCGTGTAAGGTAATGTGAAATCCACATACTTGGATCGGTTAGCTAAAATGGTCACATCACCTATAACTGCATCATATTCCTGGTTCAAGCAAACAATGTTTATTGCATTAATTATGGTTGGTCAAAAATCTGAAAGTCGATAAGAATGTCCCAAGAGAGAGCATGTGAGTAAGGTATTCAACCAAAGACGTTAATTCAAACAAGGATTATATATTACCTTGGAAGAGATCTTGTAAATAAGATCATCATAGTCTGGAAGAGTTAGGGTATCTGGTATTCGAAATGGAATAAGTTCGTAAGGGACAGCAAATGGCAAAGATTGGATGACTTCTTTGAAGACATCTGCACAGAAACCAGTTGCAGTTACTGCTTGTGTTTTTGAATCTATTTCCACTTTGATGAATTGCTCCAAGCCTCCTTTGACAGGAACTCCAACCCTTAACTTCTTCCCCCTTGTGGGCATCTCCCAGCCTCTTGGAACAATAGTCGATTCACCCGGCCAAATGATGGTACCTAGTTGCTTATTATTACTCTTAGCTGTTTTCCCATTGATAGTCAGTTTATATGAAATTCCATCACTCTCTGTCCAGAATCCAATGCTTCTCTCTCCTTTCCCAATTATGTTCACAATCTGATATGGGGATGGCTGCAATTCTCCATCAATGATACGGAAATCACCACTTAGTCCTCTTTTTAGGGATGTGTTTTGCAGAGTGTCAATGAGCAAAGATCCCAATTCTGAGGTTCCAAGTGCATCTAAGTCCGATAAGTTCTCTTTAGTGTCTGGTTTCTTGACTTGTGGGTTGGCAGTTGTGCCCACATTCTGTACTGCTTTTGCTAAGACGGTAATGCTATCATATGCCCATAGCCCGTAAACATTGAGTTCAACTTGGTCCATGTTTGGATACTCTTGACGAAATCTCTCTCTCCATCTCTTGGTGAAATTGTTAAGCTCATGTGATCTTGGAAAGTAAGGCTTTACACCAAGAACACCTTGCATTGATGACTCAATCACTAAAGGATCTACCGAGTCTAGAAGACTCGTTAGCACATCCGTGATGATCCATGCATATCCACTGCTCATCATCCCAGCTTCTTTGGCCTTGAAGAAAAGTCGCGAGGCAAGAAATGATTGCAAGTGCACGATGAACACCCTCGTCTGCATTGTGTTCAACTTGTATAGCTCCCCGAGGATTTGATCATCATTGGCTGAAGGAGAAATAACACTTCTATAGGAGACTAAAGTGCTTATTTCCAGTAAAGCATCAGTCAAATGTGGAACTATCCCCGTTCCAAAGGGGCTATCCTCATAGATGATTACAACCTCCCTCCAATCATAGTTTTTAACAATTGCTGCTATTGCTTTAGTCTGGCTGGAAGAAGGAAGTGCTGCTCTAATGAAGTAGGGATTTTCCTTGACTGAAAGTGAAGGACTTGTTGCTGGAGAAATGACAGGAACCTTTACTCTGTTCCCTATGTCAATCACAAAATCAGTTTGTGTAGACATTTGTGGCCCAAAGATAGCTTGTACTCGGACATCCTTCAGCAGGTATATGGCTGCATATACATAATCAGACTATAAGATATTTTGTGAACATCCCTTTTAAAATAGGAAAACCAAAGGGAAACTAGAGAATATTTTGTGCAAATATGGCATAAATATATCAAAGAGAGCAAGAAATTCTTAGTTTAACAGAATATATCATGGAGCTAGATTTACCAGCGGATGCTGCTTCAACATCATCTTTCTTGGAATCCCTGAAGTGAGGGACTATCCTAATGGCACTGCGATTAGCGGCATGGTAATCTTCAAGAGCTAGCAATATACATGTCTGCATTACTTTTGCCACGCTTGTTTCCAGATCAAGAATTATACCCACATCCACCTTCTTTACGCCATTAGTTTCATCTTGACCACTTATTGGCATTATGTAGTGGCAAAAGCTAATGATAGAGAGAAACTGAATGAAAAGAATCAGGAAGTGGCATATTTGATGCATTTGAAAAGCTCTGGTAAATATTCTAACAGCTTTTGAAAGTAACTACCTCTCAGAGATGTGTCTAAATCTCTCTCAATTAGGAAGCTCTGGATATATAATCATACACTTCAACCAATAATTGCCTTCGTACCTATAATAACGTAGCATGAAAAGTCAAAAATAAAGCTTTCAAATAAGAGTCGTGAGAGGACTTTTAGCTAGCAAGATTCCTCTATTTGACCAAATCAAAAGTTGACTAAATTAACACACTGACAAAAATGATATTGGTTTGAACTTTGCGTGGTACTCATTCCTCCAATCCACAATTAGTTTTGTATTCATATATGCCGACTATATATCTAGAGGATATTGAATGGACTTTCCACATTTTGGCAAAGACAGAGGGAGTTTTACAAATTTAGCTCAGTCAAATCCTGTGGAAATTACCATAAGTAGAAAAGAACATTGCCTTTAGACGATTAAGACTACTACTACTATATATCAAAATTTTATTTTACGCGGTTTGAGTTCAGACTTGGTCAGTCGTAACTTGCTTGCACACCAAAAGTAGGGGGTAATTTCATCCAACTAAATGCTAATTTCACAAATATCACTCAACTTTCATTTGTCACTTTAAAATAACTCAACTAATAGACTATAATTTTAAAGTCATTTTAGCTGTTCCCTCAACGTACACCCTCCGTAAATCTGACATAGCAACTGAAATCCGATAATTGCATTTTAAGTATGCCACATCACCTTTATAAGGACCATATTTAAAATAAACCCATTACAACTTATCTTCCAATTTTCAATGTGTAGTACTGACCACAAAATATTGACCGTCATCTTCCACTGAATTAATTTATGGGCGTAATAAATTAAGAGACATATAGCACTGTATGAGGTGAAATATGTTTACGTTTAATAAATGCATGAAAAAGCAACACGTGGAGCCGAAGACAGAAGACAGTCGAAACCAAAGGAATGGAGAAGGGGAAAAGTTGAGTGAAATGGAAATCGCTTGATGTCTAGCGATGCTGGGGTTTGATCAAACAACACATTTGGGTTAGGCGTTAATGGGTAATGGTATGGTAAATAAGAGGAAGGGTTGAAAAGGGTTAATATAAAAAATGGGTCCTTATAAACTGACGTGGCATTTTAGTATAGTCATTACCGGATTTTATGTTGCCACATCAGATTTCCAGTGGATATAAGTTGGGGCAACAGTTTGAATGACTTTAAAGTTATATTCTATAAGTTTAATTATTTTAAAGTGACAAATAAAAGTTAAGTGACTTTTGTGAAACCGACAATTAATTGGATGATCACCTTTGAAATTAACCCCCAAAAGTAGTGCATAGAATGGAATGGTGATTGCAGTTAGACTTGTTCTGTTGAGTTTTGAATGTATTCATGTAGTGATGTAGAGGTGTCATTGGCTCACCCTAATTGTTAATGTAAGAGTAAGATATAGAAATATGACATTCTCCTCGCACCTGCATTGCTAATTTTCTTTCTTATTTTGTCGGGGATTTGCATTTGCATAAACCTCTCATGTGGTTTCAAATCTCAGATATCATTATTTCATATTTTATGTAACAAACTACCTCATTTGAATTTCTTAACAAATGATGCATCTATTGAATTATTTCATGCCACATAACTTTATTAAATCATATTTCCTATATAAAATGATGAAAAGAAAAAGTAAAAGAAAATTGGAAAAACCAAAATGAGAATAGAAATTTCTACTATCTTTTTAAACTTGTATTTCTCTTATTTTTGTTTGTGCAAATACTTTTTGTAGATATTGAATGAAATTTCATAGCATTATATGTGCGATTCCCTAGATTATGATTATATTGTTTTGGGATACAAGAATAAAAAGCAAAACGATGACATATTTATAAATCTAATCTCTTAGCCATGTTCGGTTAAATCCATGTATATATTAAATCAGAATATTATATAAATACTCTTTAATTTGTTCTGAAATTCTAACTACACACCTTAAACTTTCCGGTACCCCTCAATAGTGATTGAACGAATTTGTTGTGCAAAGTCTGCCGTGCAAAGAATAGAATACTGATAATCTAATTACAAATTCCTTTTCTGTTCGAACCCTTATTAAAAGAAGAGACAAAAGAGGATACATACTCCTTCCTGTCCACGATAAGTGACCAGTTTGCTTTAGACACACCAATTAAGAAAATATTAAATTCTAGACGAAAATAGTTAGTGTGACTAAACTACCCTTCGTTAAATATTATGTCATAGTTATAGTAGCACTTACTTCTCTTCTCAAATGTGAGGAGTAAATAACTTTTTAGGGATACATATATAAGAGTAATTTTTGAAAAACAAATTAAATTTTTTCTTGATTATACAAAAATGGATTCTTATTTTAGACCAAAGTAAAAAAGTAAATTGGTCACTTATTGTGGACCGATGGGAGTAGCGGAAAAGTGAGAATCTAGTTTTTTTCTTTTTTTCTTTTTTATAAGGTAAAAAAAGTGAGAAGCTAGTAAACAAGTTGTTGCGTGTCTTTGGTACGATAAAAGTGTAGTACTCCATCTGTTCCAATTTATGTGAACCTATTTTTTTTTTGGTCCGTTCCAAAAAGAATGAACAATTTTTAAATTTGGTAATAATTTAGCTTAAACTTACCATTCTACCCTTAATGAGAAGCTTTTATAAGCACAAAAATACTCTCGCCCCTTTTTGACTTATTTAAGACCACAAATTCCAAAAGTCTTCATTTTTTCTTAAACTCCGTGCCCAGTCAAACATGTTCACATAAATTGGAACGGAGGAAGTATCTTTTATGAAAAACATTTTTCATAGAATGTATTTTTTCTAGAAATTATTTGTGATATATATTTGGTTGATGATTGAAAAATATTTTTCAAAACATTAATAATATGAAGTATTAATAAGTATCAACAAATTTCATGTCAATATTTCATATTTTCTTTGCATGCTAACTCATTCAGAAGGCTAATAGCCTGTTTGGCCAAAAGTGTTTTTTTCTTCCAAAAGCACTTTTGGCCAAAAATTGAGGTGTTTGGTCAAGTTTCTGGAAGGAAAAAAAGTGCTTTTGAGGAGAAGCAGAAGCAGTTTTGGAGAAGCAGAAAAAAGTAGTTTTTCTCCAAAAACACTTTTTTGAGAAGCACTTTTGAAAAAAATACACTTAGAAGTAATTTTTAACAGCTTGGCCAAACACTAATTATTGCTCAGAAGTGCTTTTCAAACTAATTAGCTAAACACAAACTGCTTCTCACCGAAAGTACTTTTGAGAAAAGCACTTTCGAAAAAAAATGCTTCTCAAAATAAACTGATTTTTGCAGTTTGGCCAATATAAGTCAAAAACTGATTTAAAGCAGACTTTTAAGCCAATTCAAATACCTTAAAAGTCCACTCCCTCTTGTTTAAAAAGAAAAAAAATACTGCTAGCTCCTTACTTTAGCATAGCTCATACGCTATGAAAATTAGTAAATTTTCTTTTCATAACAATCTATAATGCAATTCAATTGCATAAAGTTCATTTTCCTTTGCTGTATCAATTTTCTAATTCCAACAAATTAATTTTAATTATTTTATAATTAATGGTTCCCTTTTCAAATATTTTTCTCTTCCAGAAATTTAAAAATAACATAATCTGATCCGTTTTTATGTCATTAATTAAGTTGTTGATGAACCAGGTCAAACTTTAAAATTTCTGTCTTTTTCTTCTGCGTCAGATTCTGTATCATTTGTAGTCTAATATGCTTTTGAACAGCAAACAATGTATGAACTAGAATCTTCATTTTTAAGGATATTTAAACATTAACTAATAGGGCATTCTTGAGACATGAGCATCCTTTACTCTAAAAGTTCCATTTGTTTCTCAGTTGGAGGTGGGCTCTTTACACATATGAAATGGAGGTAAGCAAATTTGTAAACTTTGTTGGATTGTTTTTCATTATGCTTATTGTATGGATCAAAATCTGACCGGACAAGAAATTGCGTGGAAAGGGACGGCAAAAAGTTATTTGGGCCAAAGTCGTATCCGTACAACGCTATAACGACATCCACCTCGGCCACGACCGAGGTCATTTATTCAGAACGCTTGAAGCGGTGAATTGGATGTTACGGCATTTCGAAGGGTCAACCCGTAATATAGTCAAACGACTTAAGTACTATGGTTAATGACCGTTGAGTAAAGGAGAAGACCTAGTATATAAACTGAGTGAGAAGAAAAAGAAAGGGAGGCAAATCCACACACAGAGATGTTTTCTGAGAAGAGGAGAAATCTTCATCTCTCTCACTCTCCACGAAGGAGAAAGAAGCAAAGAGGTTCAGATCCTCGATAGGTATCGTTAGTCTCATCATATCAAATGTATGGGGTTCAACCTTGCAAAGATCGGTGACCCTTTTTACCCATGTATTCGTTATCATTGTTTAATGCTATGAAAATAACCATCTTCTTCTTATATAATGGGATTCCGTCAATGTTATAGTTAAATCTTATGTGTGCTATGTTCGCTTACTCTTATTTTCTATCATGGATCTAAGGTAAATTATAGTTGGCTAGGATTTACCTAAAATCTTCTTATTTAATTAGTTTAACAAAAAGCTTAATATTTTTTGATCAAACACTTATGAATTGATAAGTGATGTTTTGATAATATTCCTCTGAAATCTTTCATTTTCCGCCTGAAACCTTGAACCCAATAATTTTGACACATAAATATATATGGAAAGTTAGTGAAATTTCAATAATAAATACTACTCTGAACCCATAATTTACAATGAATTTAATGGTAAGAACTTAAAGGTTGAACAATCAAATCTAGACTCTAGAGCCGCCTCTTGATGCAAATATTATGGCTAAGAGCGACAAAGTTTTAATATAATCTAGTTTAACTATATTAAAGCTAGCTCATCTGTGTACAATCTCTTGGGCTCTTTTCAAGTGTGTTCATAATTGTAGTAGCAGTCATATGTATCATCTCTCATCATTTGCCTCTGTAATGGTTTCATGAGCTGGAGTTCCAGGTTCTGGTGTAGAGAATCCTTCATGTGCAGGGGATGCGTCTAGGCCGTCAGAAATTCTGATTTCTGGGCTTTGCGAGGCAAGATTGGGCAATATATCAGGGTAAGCTGCAGTTGCTGAGAACTGTGTAGCTGTTTGGCTTTCATTCGCTTCATGCTTTTCTGACTTAGCATTAGATTTATCTTTCTCTTCGTCAAAGACTTTGGCTAGTGCAGAAAGCTTTTGCCATATAGAATCATCAGTGGCTAAGATTTCCCTGTTCTGATGAAGGAAGATGAGTAAGAATGTGAGAAGAGCGGAGCCTGCTGATACACCAGCTATGAGGAAAAGACCCTTAAAACTATCTAGCGTGAGGCTATCAGATGTTATAACCATTCCATTTTTCTCTGGACAATCTGTTTCATTCCCAAACCATTTCTGTATTATCTTATTCATAAACTCTCCCTCCATCACCTTCAAGACTGCTCTTGAGACGTCAGGTACCATAGGAGATCCTTTAGGAAATACCTGCAAGAAATTGAGGAGCAAAAAATATGGATTAGATTGAGTAAACTACAAACTATTCTAAACAAATATAAACACGTCCAGAAACATCACTGGAGTGTGAGAATCTTACGAATCCAAAGCCGGCAGTTTTGTAAGTGGGACCAACTATAACATACTTCCTGCAGTACTTGTTAAGGAAGAGTCTGAGATAAGGTAGCTCATCAACAATTGCACCAACTCCTCCATTTTTGCTTCCTCTTGAGAGGGCATCATTGTAATCTTCCAATGTGCTATAACTTCTGAACTTGGAGCTCTCAAATTTCATGCGCTTCAAGATGCCTTCGACAAAGGAACCTTTTTGGTACCCAACATATTCTCCATTCTTGATGAGATCATTGAGGTCTGTTATAGTAGGTTGGAGCTGTTGCACCGTTAACATAGATGTTAAACTGGCGGTATAACTTGATGTCAGCACAAGAACCACGAAAACCCACACAATCACCACAAATCTTGTTAAGTTGCTTGTTACCCTCTCTTCTGCAACCAGCCATATATATGATTTGTTGAGAAACAAGGAGAATTAATGTAAAGCTTTCATATATACTTTGGTTTGAGTTAGAGACTTACTGTGAGCAAAAACGAGAGTCGAGAAAGAAAACCAGAATACCATCCCAACTTGCTTGCGTTTGGGTCCTCGAAAATCTTTATTTACACGATGTTCGAGTACCCAAACCACAAAACCAATGAAGACAAAGAATGCTCCAGTTGTTACCCAAAGTTCGCTCTTTAGCGGTTTCAAGAAAATCCAAGCATTCTTCCTCTCATCATCCCTTACAGGCACAACTGCTGAAATACCCGACTCTGTAAAAGGTAATGTGAAATCCACATACTTGGAACGGTTTGCTAAAATAGTCACATCACCTACAACTGCATCATATTCCTGGTTCAAGCAAACAATGTTATTGCAGTATTTATGGTTGGTCTTCCTCAGCCAAAGCAAAAACAGAAAGTAGATAAGAAACCCAAAAAGGAGCATGTATACAGCTAAAGAGGTCCATTCATACAAGGATTATATATTACCTGAGAAAGAATCTTGTTAACAAGATCATCATAATCTTCAGAAGTGGGGCTTTGTGCTATTGGAAATGGAATAAATTCGCAAGGGACAGCATATGGCATAGATTGGATGACTTCGTTGAAGACATCTGCACAGAAACCAGTTGGAGTAACTGCTTGTGTTTTTGAATCTATTTCCACTTTAATGTATCGCTCCAGCCCTCCTTTTACAGGAACTCCAACCCTTAACTTCTTCCCGCTTGTGGGTATTTCCCAGCCTCTCGGAACAGTATTAGATTCACCAGGCCAAAAGATGGTCCCTAGCTCCTTATTATTGCTCTTAGCTGTTTTCCCATTCATCTTCAGTTTATAGGAAATTCCATCCTTCTCTGTCCAGAATCCAATACTTCTCTCTCCTTTCCCAATTATATTAACAATTTGATATGGGGAAGGCTGAAATTCTCCATCAATTATACGAAAATCGCCACTTAATCCTGTTTTTAGCATTATGTTTTGCATAGTGTCAATGAGCACAGATCCAAATTCTGAGGTTTCAAGTGCATCTAAGTCCGTTAAGTTCTCTCTCGTGTTTGGTTTCTTGAATTTTGGGATAGCAGTAGTGCCCACCTTCTTGACTGCTTTTGCTAATGCTGTGATGCTATCATAAGCCCATAGCCCGAAAACATTGAGTTCTACTGTGTCCATGTCTGGATATTCTTGACGAAATCTCTTTCTCCATCTCTTGGTGAAATTGTTAAGTTCATTTGATCTTGGAACATAAGGCTTTACACCAAGAACACCTTGCATTGATGACTCAATCACTGAAGGATCTACCGAGTCCAGAACACTTGTTAGCACATCTGTGATGATCCACGCATATCCCTTCCTCATCATCCCGGCTTCTTTGGCCTTGAGGAAAAGGCGTGAGGCAAGGGATGGTAACAAGTGCACGATGAAGACCCTGGTCTGCATTGTATTCATTTTGTGTAGCTCCCTGAGGATTTGATCATCATTGGCTGAAGGAGAAATAAGACTTCTATAGGAGACTAAAGTGCTGGTTTCCAGTAAGGCATCAGTCAAATATGGAACTATCCCGGTTCCATAGGGGCTATCCTCATAGATGATTACAACCTCCCTCCAATCATATTCTTTAACAATTGCTGCTATGGCTTTAGTCTGGCTGGAAGAAGGAAGTGCTGCTCTGATGAAACAGGGATTTTCCTTGACTGAAAGTGAAGGACTTGTTGCTGGAGAAATAATAGGTACCTTTACTCTGTTCCCTATGTCAATCACAAAATCAGTTTGTGTAGACATTTGTGGCCCAAAGATAGCATGTACCTGAACATCCTTTAGCAAGTATATGGCTGCATATACACAATCAGACTATAAGAATATTTCTGAACATCCCTTTCTAAATAGGAAAGCCAAAGGGAAATTAGAAAATTTTGGACAAAGGAGAATATTTGTGCAAATATGGCATGAATATATCATAGAAATTCTTAGTTTAACAGAAAATATCATGGAGCTAGATTTACCAGCTGATGCTGCTTCAACATCATCTTTCTTGGAATCCCTGAAGTAAGGGACTATCCTAATGGCACTGCGATTAGCGGCATGGTAATCTTCAAGAGCTAGCAAGATACATGTGTGCATGACTTTTGCTACAGTTGTTTCCATATCAAGAATTATGCCTACATCCACCCGCTTTACAGCATTAGTTTCATCTTCACCACTTATTGGCATTATGTTTTGGCAAAAGCTAATGATGGAGACAAGTTGAATCAAAAGAATTAGGAAGTGGCATCTTGGATTTTGCATTTCGAAAAATCTGTAAGTCCCAGAGTTGGGAAAGCAGTTGTGCTTATGCAAGCAACCACTTTTCAAAGATAGTGTCTAAATCTCTCAAAATGGATTGCTCTGAATATATGGCTTCAGAATCAGGCAGGTTGAATGTTTTCAATGAAGAATTGAGTGAGGACTTTTCAGACATTCTACACCACAAGCAAGTGTGCTTTCTCCTCAATTTGACCAAATCAAAAACTGACTAAATAAACACACTGACAAAATTGGTTTGGTTGAACTTTGTGTGGCGCTTATTCCCCAATCCCAATTTCTTTTGTATTCATCTGATGCCAACTATCTAGAGGATATTGCAAAAGACACAGGGAATTGTTTCGAGCTAGCTCAGTTGCAAATTCGAGGAACTACCTCATAAGTAGAAGGAATCATTGTGTCTCATTTGTAATATTCTAAGGCGACTATTATACCTATATTTAGGGTGTATTTGATACGAAAGAGAACATTTCTATTCTTATGTTTGGTTAGGTTAAATTTCTCAATATAATTTCTCAAAAATAAGTTTTTAGAAATAAAATAAAGTCTTATTTCTCCTTCAGCCAATGGTAACAAGTGCACGATGAAGACCCTGGTCTGCATTGTATTCATTTTGTGTAGCTCCCTGAGGATTTGATCATCATTGGCTGAAGGAGAAATAAGACTTCTATTGGAGACTAAAGTGCTGGTTTCCAGTAAGGCATCAGTCAAATATGGAACTATCCCGGTTCCATAGGGGCTATATTTTATTTCTAAGAGAATTCTTGACTATTCAACTTTCGACCTTGTGGGTCAAATTTAATTTTCAAGTCTTTTTGCCATTCAATTCCTCTACTTCGGTCAATTTAGCAGTCAATGTCTTCTGTTTTCCGATTGCAAGCCAGATTTTTAAAACCACCAAATTCAAGAGCTGATATTAGAATACTATTGTTCTTCTCTGAATCTGCTCTGCCGTATTTGGAGCCAAACAAACGCAAACGGAAAAAGAAAAGAGCAGGTCTTTGGTCTATGCAACTCTTGTTGAATGAAATCCCTCTCTCTTTTGCCCTTTTTATCTTTAGCTCTCTGTAATTGCTACCTTTTTTCATCCCTAATTTTAAGAAATTATCCATCCCTAATTCTAAGAAAAAACGGAGGAGAGAAAAACACATACCTGAGTTTTTTCCATATCACTACTTATCCATCATGCGACCTCCATCAGCCGCCGCGTGATCTTCCTCGTTCATGGCGGCACCACCCTCCTCATCCGAGCTCATGCGCATCAATCGCATCGGAAGCGGCTTCGGTAGTTCGGTGTACAAGGTCCATCACAGGCCCACCGGTGAACTTTACGCGCTCAAGGTGATCTATGTATCCACGAGGACTCCATTCTTCCCCAGATGTGCCGGGAGATCGAAATTCTCCTGGATGTAAATAACCCTAACGTCGTGAAATGTCACGATGTGCTTGATCACAATGGGGAAATCCAAATCCTTCTCGAGTACATGGATAACGGCTCTCTGGAAGGGATCGACATCCCTTACGAGCCCGTCCTATCTGATTTAACCCGTCAGGTTCTTTCCGGACTCTTCTACCTCCACAGCCGCAACATGGTGCACAGAGATATCAAACCCTCCAACATGTTAATAAACTCTATGCGCGAAGTGAAGATCGCCGACTTCGGAATCTCAAGATTTTTGGAGCAAACCATGGATTTGTCTGTGGGAAGTATCAGTTACATGAGTCCCGAGAGAATCAACCCGGACCTAAATACTGGCCAGCAGAATATATATCGATATGCTGAGGATATATGGGGTTTGTGATTAAGTATCCTGGAACTTTACTTGGGAAAGTTTCCATTTTCTGGTGGGAATTGGTGGAGTGTTATGACGGCCATTTGTGCGTCACAGCCGCCAGAGGCGCCGTCTACGGCTTCTCCGGAGTTCGGGGACTTCATAGCTTGCTGTTTGCAAAAGGATCCTTCTAGAAGGTGGACGGCGGAGCAGTTGCTGCGCCATCCTTATATAACACAGTACGAACTGAAAGTATTGCCCCAGCTTATACGTTCATGAAATCTTATAGCGCTTTGTTAATTTTTTCCAACGATGGCATCATCTCTTGGATTTGTTTTATTTTTGGTAATGGCTTTGCTCAATTAGGTGATGATTGTAGAAGGATTAATTGCATGTGTAATAAAAGTTTCTCTAACCTTAATGATTAATGAAGAGAAGAGTTTTGAGTAGATTTAGTTGCACGTTCGGAAGATAAATTAGTTAGCTGTGGGCAGTTTTTAGTAGGGACAGTTCCGTTCACTCTTAATCTTGGTGTAATTATATATGATTAATGAACTTCTCGTTTCTTTAATTTCCTTCTTTGGGCTGGGGTTAATAGTAGAGAAATTTTCACAAATCATATTATTGTTCAGTCGTTATTAGCTAGTTGTAGCTATCATTTACTCGGTTACTTCCTATAGTTATGTTTTCACGTTTTTTAGAGAGTATTCGGTGTATTTTAGCTACTGTATTCATGAATACAGTAGCATTTCTCGGCGTGAAACTTGGAATTACAGCTAGACATATTACTGTATTCAATTGTATTCACGACGTGAAACAGAGGATTACAGCTAGACATATTATTGTATTCGACTGTATTCACGATATGTATTTGTGAATACAGTAACATAAATAGCGTTGTATGGGGTCAAATTTGGCCCTCAATGTCTCGATGCCGAAGGGTACGCCCAGTGAGCATCTGCCCACTGAAGTAAGGGTACGACTTGGGCGTGAGGACAAAGGCGATGCCAGCTAAAACTTAGCGTCTTCGCTACGGAGACGTCAACTATTTGTACTTTTATGATTATTTCGAGGAAGGTCTCCTGCTATATAAAGGAGACCTTCCCATTGTAAAGAATGATCTGTATTATTATCAAAGAATACAACTCTCTCACTTTCTCCTATTTCTCTCTCTATCTCTACATCTAACGAACATTCATTCTCAAGTTCTTATTACCAGATCTGCTACAATATTTTCATCTTTTTGTCTCTAGGTTATATTATATTTGATTACGATTTACCCCTATTTATTTTTCGATTGTTTTTAAGCTTATAAAGTATATTGATAACTTTTGAGCCAAACAATTTGGCGCCGTCTGTGGGAATTTCGAGAATCAAAATCATAGTATCTACCTAGAGAATAACCAACAACTGTTCTCTACACCACACAAGAAGATGGCCGAAAATAACACACGATCGAAAGCAATAGTGGGTGTTACAACCAATCTCCTCGGTCCTCTCAACGAGGCCAGTGACGAGGGTATCTTGAATGCAACCCCTAACACCACACCAGGTACAGAGATCTCACCTTCTCCATCTGAAGATCTGACGATCTTGTATGAAAAAGGAGCCTCCACATCTGCGGCTAAGGAAGCGCCCTCGGTGGTTAAGAAGCTACTGGAAGAATGGCTAACAAGCACTCTAAGTGGCTTGGTTGAGAAATCACCACAAAGTAATATCAGGTGTATGCCAACAGTGAGCATCACAGCTGCCATGGGTAAACCTGAGGCTGTACAAGCAAATAACAGACGCACCGAAGCACAGGCTAACGACGGTATGCTAACAGCCATCCTAAAGAAGATGGAAGAAATGGAGAATGAAAACAGGGCCCTTTGTGACCAAATGAAAGAGCATCAGGAGAGGGTAGACAAGATCCCTGGTGCTCCCAAGTTGCTGCCAAAATGCGACGTGGGAAGATTCGTCGAACAACCATATACCGAGGAAGTTGCTCCTCACTCTATCCCAAAAACCTTCAAGATGCCACCCTACTTAAGGGTATACGATGGAACCACAGATCCCGAAGATCATTTGATCCATTATGTCAGCCGTGAAAGGTAATGACCTATCGAAAGAGCAGGTACCATCGGTGCTGATGAAGAAGTTCGGTGAGACGCTGACGGGAGGGGCCCTAACGTGGTACTCCCAGCTACCAGCTAAGGCAATATCAACGTTCGAGGGAATGGCGGATAAGTTTGTCATTGCCCATGCAGGAGCAAAGAAAGTGGAAGCAAGGGTCAACGGCATCTTCGCCGTCAGGCAAACCGCAGGGGAAGGACTTAGGGACTTCCTGGCCAGGTTCAACAGGGTGAGGATGAGCTTGCCAAACGTATCGGAAGGTATAGCAATCGCCGCTTTCCAGAATGGGCTAAACAGGGATGGTTCTAGGGAGACCAAGAAACTGCTAAGCCGTCTCATGAAATATCCCTCTACCACATGGGAAGAAATCTACAACGCCTAATGCGTTGAGGTACGAGCGGACGAGGAAGACCTTAGTGGGATGACCCAACGGTTAACAGCATACACTCAGAGATGAGGAGGGATTGACGCAATGAAGGACGATGAGAAAAACTCCCACGCTCTAACAGAAACCGGCACTAGCCATACACCAGATCCTCTCATCCACCACCAAGGCATACGGATGCTCTACAGCGATACGTCGCCCCACTCTGAAACAAAAGAGGTATACCTCTTTTATTATCTGCCCATAACTTTTGTGTCTCTCCTTCAGAAATAGTGTACGCACTGGAGAAGCTGGGTACCAAGGTGCAGTGGCCACAAAAGATGAAATCAAACCCCGCTACAAGTAAATCAAACGTCCTATGCGAGTTCCATCAGGAACGGGGCACAAAACCGAAGACTGTATAGGCCTACGGCAAGAGGTGGTCAGGATGCTGAACCAGGGATACCTGAGGGAACTGCTCAGTGACAAAGGAAAAATAAACTTTGCGCGCGGATGGGAACAACCCCACGGGCCGCCAAAGCCGCCCTCCCTAGCACGCACAATAAACATGATCGTCGGAGGTGGCGACGACTCATCAATCAACCACGTCAAGTTTGCCACCACGCACAAATTCAAACGGACCATCGCCCATGAATGGTATGACGACTTCGAAGATAGTATCACCTTCGATAAGTCCGATGCCGACGGTTTGACTTTCCCTCATTACGATGATTTAGTTATCACTTTACGTATCGCCGATACGGATGTTAAAAGAATCATGATTGACGGCGGAAGTGGCGCCTGTATTATCCACCCGAGGGTCCTCGTACAAATAAGACTCGAAGGTAAGGTAATACCACGTTTCATAACACTAACTGGTTTTAACAATGCAGTGGAACAGACATTCGGAGAAATATTACTGCCCGTTTTGGCAGGAGGGTTACGCTGGAAACCACTTTCCACGTAATGAACTAGGAAATGGCTTACAACGTCATCATAGGACGCCCATGGATACATGCCATGCGAGCGGTCCCTTCAAGTTTTTACCAAGTGATCAAATTCCCCACCCCGTGGGGGGTATTCAGCATTCGAGGTGAGCCGAGCACCACACAGGAATGCTACAAAATAGCTCAAGATTGCACCCACACCAAACAGCTAAAAGGGTCGAGTGCAGAAGCATAACAATCATCCGTGTCGGGGACTGAAGTCAACCCGATAACGGACGCCATCAAAGACCCCGATGTTGTGAAAGCCTGTAAAGCAACGGTAGAAGATCTCGACCCAGTCCAGTTAGACGATGCCGACCTTACAAAGAAATCCTACATCGGGCACGGCCTCACCAACCCGAGTAAGTATCGTGAATTCCTAACTAACCATGCAGATTTGTTTGCTTTTTTCCATTCATATATGACGGGAATCCCGAGAGACATCGCCACCCACAAGCTGAACGTCGATCCATTACATCCGCTCGTGTGACAGATAAGACGGAAATTCAATGCTGCCATCAATGGAGCGGTCAGCGAGGAGGTAGACAAATTACTGGCCAACAGTTCCATCAAAGAATCGAAGAACCCCCAATGGGTCGCCAATGTCGTCATGGTCAAAAAGAAAAACGGGAAGTGGAGAATGTGTGTGGATTTCACTAATCTGAACAAGGCATGTCCGAAGGATTCATTCTCACTACCCCATATCGACAAATTGATCGACGCCACCGCGGGACATAAACTGCTGAGCTTCTTAGATGCCTACTCCGGCTACAATCAAATTATGATGGCCGAGGAGGACCAGGAGAAAACAACTTTCATCACCCACCAAGGGACATACTGCTACAAGGTAATGCCCTTTGGGCTCAAAAATACGGGGGCCACGTACCAGAGACTGGTCACCAGAATGTTCAAACAACAGCTCGGTAAGACCATAGAGGTCTATATCGACGATATGCTGGTGAAGTCGGCAAAGAAAGAAGACCACATCGACCACCTGAAAGAAGCCTTCGAAATACTAAGAAAGTACGGGATGAAGCTGAACCCCTATAAATGCGCCTTCGGCATAGCCTCGAGAAAATTCTTAGGATTTCTCGTGTCCCAATGAGGCATCGAGGTCAACCCAGATCAGATCAAGGCGATAGATGCAATACCTGAGATTATAAACAACAAACAGGTACAAAAGTTGACGGGGAAAATAGCCGCCCTATCCAGATTCATCTCGCGGTCCTCCGACAGGTGCCATAAATTTTTCAATGTGTTGAGAAAATACAACGGACTACAATGGAATGAAGAATGCGTCGAAGTCTTGAGAAAATTAAAAGCATACCTATCTTTACCACCACTACTGGCCAAAGCGAGCCCGGGCGAGCCCCTGCTGGTATATCTGGCCGTCTCTGAGGTCGCCGTCAGCGCAGTTTTGGTCTGCAAAAATGAAGGTACGCAATCTCTAATTTACTATATTAGTAGAACCTTAGTGGATGCCGAAATACGGTATCCACGCCTTGAAAAATTATCCCTGGCATTGGTCGTAGCTTCACGAAAGCTCAGACCCTATTTTTAATACCACCCATAAAAGTAGTAACGACCTTCCCCTTGAGAAGAGTCTTACATAAGCTTGAATTATCAGGCACGCTCGCCAGATGGGCTATAGAGCTCAGCGAGCATGACATACACCCGAGAACCGCTATTAAGTCGCAAGTACTTGCCGACTTTATAGCCAATTTCAGCGCATAAATACTTCCATAGGTGGAACTGGAGGCACGTTGTATCCCCTCCAACACCGACTTATGGACTCTGTACACTAATGGTGCCACTAATGCTCGGGATCAAGACTGGGACTCATTCTTGAGGTCCCCACGGGAAAAATAATTTGCCAGTCCATATGGTGCCCCCAAATGACTAACAACGAGGCCGAGTAAGAGGCCGTTATTGCAGGTATGAAACTAGCCATCAAATACGGGGCTCGACGACTCGTTCTCCACTGCGACTCCCAACNATGGGTTAAAAACGGGTAGAATCTTGAGCCAGTCAGCTATAAGGGCAACCTCCCAAGCCATCCAAGACGGGTCTAAGTTCCTAGGGCCGCACCAAATGAGACCAGTACTCGAAAAGGTACACGAGGGTCACTGCGGTGCCCTTATAGGCAACCGCACCCTCGTACGCTGCATAATACGAGTCGGTTATTATTGGCCTACCATGAAGAAAGAGGTAGAGGAATACGTTCGCCGATGCGAACAATGTCAAAAGTATGCCCCCACAATACACCAACCAGGACAGCCCCTCCACTCAGTCACTTCCCCATGGCCTTTCATCAAATAGGGAATGGATATAGTCGGTCCCCTGCCAGTAAGACGAGGAAAGGTACGATTTCTATTAGTTTTAACTGACTACTTTTCCAAGTGGGTGGAAGCAGGTGCGTACGCCCAGATACGCGAACAGGAAGTCATTGCCTTCATATGGAAGAATATCA
>MU775003.1:34572-55017 GCA_026770625.1 Nicotiana glauca
AATACAATGAAATACATAGAATACAACGGGATAAATTGAAATACAATTTAAAAAAGGATAATGAATACAATGAAATACATAGAATACATCGAGATACATTGAAATACAATGAAAAAAAGGTAACAGACTCCAAGTTGCTCAGCCCCAAACTACGTCATCTTTGTTCAAGAACAACCCTAATGTCGTCTTGTCAAGAGGGCCGCGATTTTGACTCGAAACTCTCTAAATTTGGCCAAAAATGAAAGAAATTCCTTATTTTCAATAGCAGATTGTCTTCTTTTATTAGTAATTGCGAATTTGGTAGACGAAGAAAAACAACAATGGAGGTAGTGAGAGGCAAGAGTTGCAATGGCAATGTCCAGATTTCTTTGCAAAGCAACAACCATCAGAATGGGGTGGATCTTTCTCTCTAGGGCTTGATTTAGACATTGATTCAGCGTCCCAGCCCACTGATAATGAAAATTTCGAGAGACAATGGAGATGAATTAGTGGAGAATAGTGGTTGTATTCATAGAGAAGACTGGCATAAAGAGAGAGAGGGTGGAGAAAAATCTGAAAAAATGAGAGAGAAAAATAATACAAAGAGCATTTTATGGCTTAAGGGTGGGAGGTATAAAAATCAAGGTTTAAATAATTAAATTTTCTAATAGAATAGAGTTAATGTTAGCCAATATTAATATCTAAAAGATTGTTTAACTGATTTTATAGAATCATGTCACGAGTACTGTTCAAATAACAATAAATAGCAACAATAAAGCAATATTTAATGACCCAAGAACAAAGAAAATATCATTAAGTAATTATAAATGATAATAAATGACATTTATGTAAATAAATGCAAACAAGTCACTCGAAAAGGGGTGAGATTCTTTGATATTCGCTCTGACAAAGATGGATGATGATAAGCCTTAGAATATTCAGATTCTCCTTGGATCGTGGAATAAAAGATTGACACGGATCTAAAGAAAAGGTGCATTTTGTATGTTAATGATTAAACAAGAATCTTCAGAGAATGTCTATGTACTGTTTTTTGCAATGAGTGTCCAATCCCCTCTACAATTCTTTTTTTCCTTCTATTTATAAGGGCACATGGGTCGCAAAAACCCTAATAGTATAGATGGGAGGAATATTCTCGAGAATATTCTCTATAAGGTCTTATCTCTAAAACTAGTTGTTACTGCTAAGGGAGTGCTCGTCCTCATCGTGAGTCAACTCTACTCGTCTTCGTCCTTTGTGGGGTCACTTCGACCTCGCCTTCGTCATCCGTTGAAAGCACATGCATGGCGTGTGGCAGCCTTCGAAGGCTCTCTTAATGTTGACTTGGCCCACATATAATTATGATAATTTTTAGCCCATACAACAGTGGTAGTAATGCTCTGGAATCCAGCAACTGACCCTAGGCACTCTCTGTAGTTCGTACATTGGTAACATGAGACGATCACACAATCAGAAATTAGTCCATACACCACGATAGATTTATATACACATCATTACTAGGAATGATAAATGATAATGGCCCTTCATTTGTTCGACCTTACTTTATTTGACTTGTGTCTTGATATGGCTATTATAATATGAGAGTTCACTAGGATGACATTACATAGACTTATAACATAAACATAAAGAGAACCCTGTAAATAGAATATAATTGTTGAACTCTCTTTCGACATCTCCGTGGAAGTTCAGCTACCCTCTTGTACGAAAACCACTGTTTCAATGTGGTCCTATCGAACTCTCCTGATTTTCATGTGCCCCAAAAAAACCCAATGGATTTCAATATTGGATAAAAAAGGGGGAAAAAGTGAAGTGGCGCATGATCAACAAGGGAAAAAATAACTAGGAGACCACAAAAGAAACCAGGGAATAATATGGACTAAATAATTGGGAGAAAGTAGATATATATATATAGTCTAGGCTAGCTATATAATGTTGTACTGAAGAAGTTGTGAGTTTGGGATATGAATGCTGAATTTAATCATCCCCTTGAATATACCAGCAGACAAGTATGGTGGTACATCGACGTAGAATGTAAATCCTGGCTCGTTGTTCTTTAATAAAGGAAGCACATTTCCTTGAAATGCCATTGTTACTATTCCTCCTCTTTGATGATCCAGTAATACTCATAATGTTTGAAGTTTTCTTCATCAACTGTTCCACCATGATTCTTAATAAGTAGTCGATATTACTTACTCCCTAGCTAAGATAATACTCAAGTTTTGTACTTTGGTGCTGGAGAAATAAGAATGAAAGATCTAGGGGAAAAGTTCTAACTTCAGATCGAGCTGACCCTGAGGGGAAAAGGGAGAGAAGAAATCAAATATTTATACCAAGACTAGACTTATTGACACCATATGAAATGAAGGGGGAGGGTAGTAATTGGTAAATATAATTAAGGAACATGGTCACTTGGTCAGTTTCGAAAAGAGGGGGATTTGCTTGGGAATAAGAATTTCTCAATATTCAACTTGTTTGAAGTGTAATGAAACAAAGAGCAATAAACGTGGGATGCTGATTCTTTGGTATCGAATGTGGAATTAAATATTACTCCTCCCATCAATTTTAAGTGATTTTTTTGTACGTACTAAGAAATTTACCCTTTAACATTAATTAACAATAAAATTGACTATATTAACCTTAATTTTCTTATTGGAAATATAACAAACTACTCCTAGGCTTTTTACTTCAAGAATAATTTTGGAAAGAATTTTTTTTTTATATTTTAAAAAATTAAATATTATGGACCAAAAAAAATTATCAAAAAATTACTTAAAGTGGACCAAGGAGGTACTATAACAAAAGCATAGAAAATTGAAATAAATGCAAGGGATGATTGTTTGATTAGTTATAGTTAAGTCATTTTTTGGCACGGAAGTTAAATAAAAAAGTGATAAAGAAAGCATGAGAAGAGGAGGGCTGCTTAATCTGGACAAGGCAAAGGCTAAGGGATTTGGGAACCCCTGTTGCCAGCTAAATGATTGTAGGTTAGGGTCCACATTTTCTTTGCTAGAATAAAATATACTGTAAGTTTTATTTACGTATCTCACTAACTGGCATGTTTCTTAATTTCCTCCCTTTTTCTTTAATTTTCTTAAAGATCCTTGTCTGAATATCTAATTAACAACAGCTATTATTAAGCAACTGAAATGGAGAATATTTTGTGGGTACGTATTTGTCACAATCCAAAACTAATCTGATTGTAATGGCGCCTATCGTGGTACTAGGTAAGTCAACACATTTCCAAATCAAAACGATATTTCATTAAAAGATAGATAAAAGCCTTTTTTATTTTGAAATTTCAGCAAAATGCGAAAATAAATAGCCCGACATCGGGGTATCACTAAGTCATGAGCAGCTACTACATCTGTTCTGAAATATAGCAAGACTAACACAGTCTAGAGTAGCCAAAATACACTAAAGGGAACATAAAGAAGGAGAAAAGCATGACAACGATCGCAAGACAGCTACCTCGCTATCTCCGATGAAAATCTGCAACTGGAATAGTCAACGGCCGCTACCGTGGCCAGAGATACCTGGATTTGCACACAAAGTACAGGGGGATAACGTGAGTAGACCAACTCAGTAAGTAACAAGTCCAAACTATGGACTGATAGGTAGTGACGAACTAAACCTCAGCAGGTAAGCAAAATTTAATTGTGTAGAAAAGTAGGCATTCTTTCAGTTCATGTATACAACTCAAGCAGTAAAATAAATACAGATCTGAACAATGTGAGATATAAATCTTAGACAACTCTACATGCCAATGCACAGAATGTATGAAATGTACCATGTGCTCCCACTCTCAAGTGCTCAACCACTTGGTACTGTATATGGCCATCCGGCCCGAGGAAATTTATCCTGGAACATATGCAACACTAACTACAGGTCAACCAGAAGAAGGGTAATCCAACCCCGTGGAGAAATCCATCTCCAGATATTAAAACTTTTGACAAATTCATGTCCAGGGAAATCTATACCTCAAAATATCATCTGCGTTCAATACGGGTGTGTTACAGACTCTGGAGGATCTTATAGCCCAAGCACTAACATAATCATCAAATAATCGTTGTGGCGTGCAACCTGATCCTATAACTATCACTCATAATCTAGCTCTCGGCCTCACTCAATCATCACTCTCCAGTCTCACACACGGGCTCGCAATGCCATAAAACTAGCCCGGAACAATGATATGAAGTGCTAAATAATAACTGTGACTGAGACATGATATGATATGCATGAATAAAACTGAGTACAGAATATCAATGAACTAATGAAATGACAGCAAGAAACGATCACTCGGGTATCAATAGTATCGGCGTGATGCCCGAACATGATATCTAACATGATTTACAACTTATTTATTTAATCACATAATAGAAATACGGATATCAACAAGAAAGAGTCACTAAGAAATGCCATGAAATAAACCATACCACAAATCTCACGGTGCACGCCCGTCACTTGGCATGTGTGTCACTTCAATACTAATCACATAATACATAGTTCGGGCTTTCAAACCCTTAGAACCAAGTTTGGAAGCGTTACTTACCTCAATCAAGCCAAAATCCTACTCCACGACGCCCGTGCCTCTCGAATCGGTCTCGAAACGTCCCGAATCTAGCCAAAAGCAATACAATGCAATCAATAAAGGACAAGGAACCAATTCCACACGAAATTTACTTAATCAAACAGAAATCCCGAAATTCACCTAAACTCGGCCCCCGGGCCCACGTCTCGGAATCAGACAAAAATCATAAAGCTAAAATAGATCATTCACTCACGAGTGCATACATACAAAATTCATCAAAATCCAACTATATTTGGCCCCTCAAATCCTCAAATCAAACTTTCCAAAATCTTAAGCCCTAACCCCTCATTTTCACCCCTAATCTTCACTAGTTACATAATTAAATAATGAGAAATCATCACATATACGAGTATTAGGGTTCAATCAACTTACCTCACTGATACTCCCTTGAATCCCTCTTTAAAATCGCTCCCAAAAGCTCCAAAAATGACAGAAAATGGTGAAGAATGAACTAAAATTTGCGAAGTCCACAATTTATACTTTTTGCTCAGAAATACTGCATTTGCGGTCCAAATATCTGTAACACTCCTCAAATTTATAAAAAAAAAGTTTCAAGACACGCTAAATATAGAATTTAATTTTTATAATATTAAATTATACTTCCATTACAGATTTAAATCCTTGTGATTGATTTTGAATTACTTTTCTATTTATAAGTAATTGGACATATAATTAGGAAAAATATTAATAATTTTTAATATTATTAATCATTAGAAGTGAGTATCAAAAATAAAAAAAATTAAAATAAATAAAGGAAGCAAATTGAATTTTTTAAGAATTTGGGCTTAAAGCCCATATTGTACTCCTCTGTCTCATGACCAAATCAAAGGCATAAACCCTTGATTAAAGTCAAAACAAACCAAAATAAAAAAAAAACAAAAAAAAAAACACAAAAGCTTAAGAAACAGAATTGATAGAGAAACACATGCACTCACAGGAATAAGAAACAGAAGTAGCGAACAAACAAGTCACGCAGTCAACGGAAATAAAATTCTAGGGTTCTTTAAAAATCATAAATTCTTGAACTCACGTATATAAATTCCCTAATGTCAATTACCCTATAGTAGTAGGTAAGAATTGAATAGTTAATTCACTTCTTTTTCTATATCAACAATAAATTTCGTATTTAGGTGTAGTGCTTTAAAATTAATTAAAATGCACTGGTTGTTGTAGAATCAATTGTTTGATGGGTATAAATTGAACTGGGGTCTACGTATTGGCTCAAATTTTTTTGAGGTGAATTGATATAACCCTTTACTAAAGTGGTTTAACTTACAAAAGCACGCATACAAGGTATTTGATGAATTGCATAAAAGAGTTATTATATACTTAATTAGAGTAGTAAATACCTATTAGCTTAGAATTATTTTCTAGCTAAAGTTTAGATGATTATTTGGATATATGTGCATAAATTTCAAATTTTGATGATATTCTTATATGTCATTTTCATGTTGAAAATTCTTGAAGGATCAAGAACCTTTATAAATACTTTTGAAGGTTTATTTCATTCTTATGTTATGCCAATTTAAGCATACCAGTATGAGTATGTATAAAACATTTAGACTTGAAAAGTTACAAGAAGAAGTTTTAGAAAAAAAAGATTTTTGGGATTATCCTTTATTCTGAGAAGGGGTCATCGTCCAGGCCGAGGGTCCTGACCAAGGCGTTGACTTCCTGAAACTACTTGTGCCAAAGTAGGGAGCACACGAGCCGAGGGTCTCGTTGCTGAGAATTTACTTAGCCATGCTAAGGTATGATACATGAGCACTGAGAACCATGAAGCGAGTGGCACCTCGTGGATTGGGCCTATTCGATCAGGTTGGGATCGAACCTGTGCCGATCACGCGGTGATTGAGACAGAATTAAGTCAGGATAGTTGGGACTCCCAAAGTATAAAGTGAAGTTTTTTTTTAGAAAGAAAAAGAAAAGAATTTCCTTTATAATATTCATAAACTGCTATTATGCAATTATTTAGAATTATTTTTATAAGCTTTATATTTTACATGCATTTAGAACCTTTGCTCATAATGTATATGTTATTAAAGTTTCGCCCCTGTTGTTGAAACTCACTGAGTACAATGGATGGTACTGATGTTCTCTTTTGGGAACCTACGTCGGTCTGCGGTACAACATAAGAACCGGATTTGCAGGCGAGTAGGCTATGAGTTAGGACTTCCTTCCCTTCCAGTGCTATTGGTGAGCTCCGCTTTTGTTCGTAGAGTATTCTTTTGAGTTATCTTTATTTATTTATTTTCCTATTTACTTAGAGAACTGGCCTCTTTCCTTGATTAGAGTCTGATGAACCTAGCCTCTATTACCTACTATGTACATGTACTATGCTTGAAATACTTCCTTATTAGTCATATTCAGCCTATGTGATCTCTTTCCTTATTTAGCACTTGCATGTAACCGTTTGATTTTAATTCCTTAATTAAAGGAAGTCTTTGATACTGATTTAATTTTAATTGACATTTGTTCCCCTAATTATTGCTGAACTACAATCCTTACCTTATTTTCTGCCTGTTTTTACACTATAAATACTCTTTTCCCTTCTCTTTGAACAGACACGAACACAAAACACAATCTGAGTTCACAAATCACTCTCACTTAAAACTCTCTCTCTCTCTTTCTGATACTTGTGCTGCTGTGGACTGTGTTTACTCTACTTTCTTCTGCACTCTTGCTTCTCTACTGGTATGTCCATCTTAGTTTAAATACTGCTTCTCCACTATGTGTTTCATATCCTAGATCTGTTATGCTTTCCTTTACTGTTTTTCTGCAACTTTGTCCTTATTGTTCCTATGTGAATTCCCTTACCCTTTACCCTTTACCCTTTACCCTTTGTATGTGAGTTATGGTTCAGGGCATGACAACACTCTAATATTGTTGTCCATGATTCTGAACTAGGTTCTTTAAATCCCTAACTCAATCAATTCCCACTTCTTTTTTCCTTTTATGTGTCTGAGCCTTGGACTTGGATCTGATAGTGTCCTAATCACTATCTAGACCTTGGTCTGACCTTCAAGGGTCTGCTCCTAACTTGTTTAACCAAACAAGTGGTCAGGGTTGTTCCAGCCTACTTTGTGGCTAGGTATGACCACCACCACATGGCTCCCCAATTCCCCTTTCACTTGGCACTTACTCTTAGCTATTAAGTTCTGTCCCTCTTTGGCAAGCCATGCTTCGGGACCCCTGAGCTCCTTCTGAACTTAGATGCCTGGGAGCTGGCTCTTCTACACTGCACTATTCTAATTCTAATGGTATCCTGGGTGTAAGCAATGCCTGAAATCCCTGAGATTCCTTGGAACTTTGAAATACCTTGGATAATGAGAAGGCTTTGGAAGTCTGGATCTCGGAAGTAGCTCAATCGCATATTATTAGACATTAAGGTTGAATTAGGCTGCTCGGATCTAGCTGTTAGCTCTTGATGTACTTTTAATTTCCATTTTGATCTATTGGGTTGTAACAACTTGTATGAAACTCGAGGATTATAGTAAAAGGGTGTGGGAGGGGTCTTTACTTTCTTGCATCCAAGGGGTAGAAATCATGATTTAGGATTTTACTTTTAATCAAACTAGAAATCCTGCCTATAGGGTCCTTAATACTGATTCAATCACATAGAGACCATGGTTATATGATTTAACGCTTAACTTTACCACAAAATCACCTAGAAAGCATGTCTATAGGATTTAACACTCGTGTTCTGTAATTACACATATAAAGATCATGTCTATAGGCTCTTGCATTTCTGCATATACAAATGTCATTAGGCAAATTGTTGGTAGGTTTAATAATAAGGTTGCATATACACATCATGTGTATAAGACTTCTATTAATATCATGAAAAGGTATTAAAATTAGTAAACGTATAGAAAACATGCCTATAGGAAATCTCGATTTTCAACAGCCTCATTCGTTTTTAAAACAGTATCAATTGATGGAACTCGTATATATTTTACTAAAAACTGGTAGTTTTCTACCCCCTTTTTTCTGAAACTCGCTAAAATTAGTAAACCTTTTTCTATAATCAATCCGCACTTTCCTGAAACTCACAAATCTTTTAATCAGTCTGCATCTTTTCTGAAACAACTGGTAACTCTTTTGCATCTTTTTCCTGAAATCAATAAATCATACACCTAATTTTTATTTCAACACATAGACAAAAGGTTGGCAAATTAATCATTGGGTAAGTCCCTGACAACTGTATCCGAGTTGCCTAATGCAGACTTTCTGTCCAGATGTGTGTCGAACCAGTCCGCTCGCTGCTTAATCTAAGACAGTATTTGTCAAGGCATTCTAAACTACATGATTATTTGACTTCTGGGATAATTTAAGCCTTATTTGCTTGTTTGTTCTTCCCTTTTACTTGATACTTGTTTTGAATGTCGAGCTAGAATTTTATCCTTTAAACTCCACAAAGGCCTCTATCCCTTTCTTTCTCTTTAGGATTACAAGTGCTAATACCCCGGGACTGATAGGATTGGGACGGGTAGTAGCATGCAATAAGTAAACGATACCATTCCGCGCTTTAATACCTTAACGGGGTGGGAAGGGTAGACATGGAGATGATGATTAAACGATAACACTCTGCGTACAATTGGGTATCAGTGTTGTGCGAATGATCCATGTAATGGATAAACCTAGGACCCGCCTCCCTCTTTATTAGTTTAACAATTTTCAGAATTTTAAAAGCTGCTGCACTTTCAACTTCTATTTCTTACACAACTTTTGAGTTGCTTGCACCAATTGCTTGACCCCTTCCCTTTACTTGCATATCTCTTCTATAACAAAGCAGTTTCTTTCCTGAATTTTAGCACTTCTTTAACCCCTTTTATGCTTCTTATTTAGAATACTTGTTTGTTTATTTGCGTTTGCATTTAAAGTTACAATTGTAGCGTGGCTGGGAACCACACTAGTGGATCTTGAGGGATGCCTAACACCTTCTCCTCCAGATAATTTCAAGCCCTTACCCAAAACTCTGGTCTGCATCTTTAATTCTTCTAAGAGTGTCCTAATGCACTATAATCATTAGGTGGCGACTCTCCAAACTCCAAAAACCCAATTCCCAAACGGGAAAAGAGTTGTCTTCCCAAATGTCGTGAACCCGATTCCGCGAGGAAAGAGGGGGGGCATCGACAAACCTAAGTTTGGTTGGACATTTATATTTTATTTATTAAATACAAGTTAGCAAGTGTTTCTGTCATTCCTAGATTATGCTTAGTTGTTATAATTTAGTTATGCAGTAGTATATTTAATTCATTAAAGTGATTTACTTGTGCTAAAGTTGTTGTGCTTTAGATTCTAGTTAGTTATTGTGGTACCTCCTTGACGGAGTGTGAGTAATTAATTTATGAGCTGCGTATGGTACCTATGAATGGCCTGTTATGGTATATTTGGTTGTTGTTGAGGTAGTTGTGATATTTGTGACAAAGATATTTTTTTTTGATAGTCTAATTTACAAGGAAAACTCTGCCGAAATTTTTAAAAATTTAGGGAGTTAGCCAAAATTTTGAGTCCCTTGGAAGAGTGAGTAGTGCTAAGAAAAATTTAAGAGGTTCAAGGAGCTAATGAATGATTGTTAGCTTAAGAATAAGGTCATAGTAACATTCGAGGGCGAATGTTTTTAAGGAGGGAAGATTGTAACACTCCTCAAATTTATAAAAAAAAAAAATTTCAAGACACGCTAAATAAAAAATTTAATTTTTATAATATTAAATTATACTTCCATTACAGATTTAAATCCTTGTGATTGATTTTGAATTACTTTTCTATTTATAAGTAATTGGACATACAATTAGAAAAAATATTAATAATTTTTAATATTATTAATCATTAGAAGTGAGTATCAAAAATAAAAAAAAAAAAATAAATAAAGGAAGCAAATTAAATTTTTTAAGAATTTGGGCTTAAAGCCCATATTGCACTCCTCTGTCTCACGACCAAATCAAAGGCATAAAGCCTTGATTAAAGTAAAAAAAAAAAGCAAAAAAAAAAAAAACACACAAAAGCTTAAGAAAGAGAATTGATAGAGAAACGCACGCACTCACGGGAATAAGAAACAGAAACAACGAACAAACAAGTCACGCAGTCAACGGAAATAAAATTCTAGGGTTCTTTAAAAATCACAAATTCTTGAACTCAGGTATATAAATTCCCTATTGTCAATTACCCTACAACAGTAGGTAAGAATTGAATAGTTAATTCACTTCTTTCTCTATATCAACAATAAATTTCGTATTTAGGTGTAGTGCTTTAAAATTAATTAAAATGCACTGATTGTTGTAGAATCAATTGTTTGACGGGTATAAATTGAACTGGGGTCTACGTATTGGCTCAAAATTTTTTGAGGTGAATTGATATAACCCTTTACTAAAGTGGTTTAACTCACAAAAGCACGCACACAAGATGTTTGATGAATTGCATAAAAGAGTTATTATATACTTAATTGGAGTAGTAAGTACCTATTAGCTTAGAATTATTTTCAAGCTAAAGTTTAGATGATTATTTGGATATATGTGCATAAATTTCAGATTTTGATGATATTCTTATATGCCATTTTCATATTGAAAATTCCTGAAGGATCAAAAACCTTTATAAATACTTTTGAAGGTTTATTTCATTCTTATGTCATGCCTTACATTTAAGCATACCAGTATGAGTATNTCTGAAACTAATTATACCAAAGTAGGGAGCACACGAGCCGAGGGTCTCGTTGCTGAGAATTTACTTAGCCATGCTAAGGTATGATACATGAGCGCTGAGAACTATGAAGCGAGTGGCACCTCGTGGATTGGGCATATTCGATCAGGTTGGGATCGAACCCGTGCCGATCACACGGTGATTGAGACAGAATTAAGTTAGGATAGTTGGGACTCCCAAAGTATAAAGTGAAGTTTTTTTTAGAAAGAAAAAGAAAAGAATTTTCTTTATAATATTCATAAATTGCTATTATGCAATTATATAGAATTATTTTTATAAGCTTTATGTTTTACATGCATTTAGAACCTTTGCTCATAATGTATATATTATTAAAGTTTCGCCCCTGTTGTTGAAACTCACTAAGTACAATGGATGGTACTGTCGTTCTCTTTTGGGAACCTACGTTGGTCTGCGGTACTACGTAAGAACCAGATTTGCAGGCGTGCATGCTACGAGTTAGGACTTCCTTCCCTTCCAGTGCTATTGGTGAGCTCCGCTTTTGGTCGTGGAGTATTCTTTTGAGTTATCTTTATTTAGTTATTTCCTTGTTTACTTAGAGAACTGGCCAGGAAATCTCATGTCCTGAGCAGTACGTCAGTTTATCAGTAGAGGCTTCATAGACATAGTCGTTGGGTTGAGATTTAGATATTTTTGATAATAACTTAGCAGTAATTTAGTAGTTACTACGAATAAAGTTTTGGAGCTGATTTATTGAAATATCTGAATTAATCAAAAGTATTTGGTTAGAGTATTGCCTTGTTGCATATAAAGTTTGGCGTTATAATAGATTTGGTAAGTAGAGATGGTTCGCTCGGTCATGTTTAGTGATCGAGTGCCGGTCTCGGCTTGTTCAGAAAATGGGTCGTGACAATATCGCTTCTGCGACATCACACCTGCGGAAAATGCATCGCAGGTGCGCTTCCCACGTATTCCTCAGGATCCGCTTCTGCGGTCACAATACCGCACATGCGGTCTCGTAGGTGCACTCCACTATTACCACATGTAACTCCTACCTACCTCAGCCTTGGCCGCATCTGCGGCTCTTTCTCTGCTTCTGCGGGCTCGCACCTGCGGTCCGCACTCTACAGGTGTGGTTATGATAGTTGAGTTCAACTTCAACATTCCTCAAATTTCAACCTTGTTCCGTCAATTACCCGAAATCAACTCGAAGACCTCGGGACCTCTTCCAAACACACCAACAAGTCATATATCAACATATGAACTTAGTCGAACCTTCGGAAAAATCAAAACAACATCAAAATACCAAATTACTCTCGGATTCAAGCCTAAGAACTTCTAAACTTTTAAATTCCGCAAATGACGCTGAAACCTATCAAATCACCTCCGAATGAACTGAATATTGCACACACATCAAAATGACACCACGAACCTACTCTAACTTCTAGAATTCTATTCTGACCCCGAGATCAAACTTTCGATTGCCGACCAAAATCGCCAAGTTTTCAACTTTTGCCAATTCAAGCCTTATTCTATCACGAACCTCCAAATCACATTCTAGACGCGCTCCCAAGTCCAAAATTCCCTAACGGAGATAACGGAACAATCATAATTCACATCCGAGATCGTTTATACATAAGTCAATATCCGATCAACTTTCCAAGCTTAAGCCTTCACAAAAGAGACTAAGTTTCTCAAATCCTCTCTGAATCCACTCCAGACTCGAATCAACTGACCCAACATATCATAATATAAGCTGAAGAACACAAAAAGAAACAGAAATGGGGAAACGAGGCTATAACTCTCGAAACGACCGGTCGGATCGTTACAATATTATAATTTTCTAACTTCAGTGTCAATGAAGGGCAAGGCGCTCAGTAACAGAGGCGAAGTCAGGATTTGAAGCTTATGGATTCAGAATTCTAGTTCTTTTAAGTTACTGGGTTCTAACTTAATAATTTGTGTATATTTGATAATTTTTTAAGATAAATATAAGATTTGGACCAAAGCTACTAGATTCGGCCGAACCTGTAGCCGAAAAGTTGGCTCTGCCCCTGCTTGGTAAGGTTCCAACACGTAGACCACATTTGGACGATACCATGAGGATGCTAAGCATGATCAATTATAGCTTAATAATCTTAATTATATGCATGCATTATTAGTATACCTACTGCTGCCACAACAATAATATACCCAATATATTTCACAAGTGAGGCGTGAGGAAGATAGTATATACGCATGCCTTATTCTTACTTTTTACTGATAGATAGGCTCTTTCTGAAAGACCGTCAGCTCAAGTAAGCACAGTAAACATCGGTAAAGAATAAGTATAGCTAATGCATAAAGGATAATTAAAATCCCCAAATGTCATGGTTTGGTCTGGTTTGGGGACAATCTCAAATCTCCATAGATTTACTTGTCCAAAGCATCCCATTTATAAATCAAATCATAGGTGCTCTTTGAGAATGCATATTTTTTAATCTAAAAAATTTGACGTTAGTGTCTTAAGAAGATACGATACAGCTTTAATACTCATCATCACCATGTGATTTTCTGCTCGTGCTTTTTTCAGTTGCTTTGTAAGATAAGATTAGTTGGAATTTTTAATCTTCTTAAGTTGATAGATTATTAAAGCCGCAATAAACCTTTTCATATATATATATATATATAATAATGCCTTGAAACCCTATCGCCCAGCAACTAGCTTAGCTAGTTACATATCTTTTCAAGATATTACCATCCAATGTGTAATTTGATATGATTCTCTGATTATAACGTGACAATGTAGTTCGTGTTATTAATCTATATTAACTCTGATATGATGAAACAGTAAAATTTCTGTAACAAAAAACAGGAGTAAAGCAAAAACTGGAAATAATCAGAAATTAGAATTTGAAACTATATGTTGGAATGAAATCAAGCCTACTGAATGCACAGTGTGTTCATAAGGAAATTATTCCCCTCAAGTACCCGAGGTGATGAAATATTATCCTCCTAAGATAGAACGATTTGACTCACTAGAGTATCGATACCTAAAACGCTAATGAACTGCGAACCCCTCAATAACTGTAAGTCACACTGGATTTTATTTGTGCAGAAGAAGAAGTTTGAAGTTCAGAAAATTTTGTAAGGAAAAATTTTGGGATCAAAGAGAATTTATAGCCATTTTCTGGCACTGTTTCTTAAAATTTGCAATTGTTCAGAAACAACCATGGCTGTTGGAACAGGCGGATTTAAAAATAATTCAGGAAAAGAAACGGATAGGGTCGCGGGTCGTGCGCGGGGATCCTAGGTTATTTTGGGTTGACTTTTGATAATTAATTAATGAATTGAAAGAAAATTTTGTCCAAAAAATTAATCAATTGATCTTTGACCAAACCCAAAGCCGAGCGGGTGATGGCAGCGGCGACGCGGGGCTTACCTTCTTTCCAACCCATTTAACACTAAGGGAAGTGTTTTCTTAATATAAGCACATTCCATTTTCTTTCCACCGTCAATGAGAAACAATTGCTCTTTCCAAAACATAAGCGAACAACTCACTTTTCCTTCACATTTCTTACATCCATTTTTCATTCACCAACCTCCAATTCCAACTGTTTGTTGCATCACAAGACATGTGCCTTCACTTTGATTTGTGATCCTATTAAAAAACAAGAAAAATTAACAAAATAATCGTCCATCCAACCACATAAACTAAAAATAGCCGATTGAAATGTAATATATACATAATTTATATATTAGATGTGTATAACATTGTATATAGTTAATGTATATAATCTACATATATAGCTAGAAAAAGTAAACAATGAATATGGCTGCTATTTATGTGAACATCTCGCTAGCACACTTCTGAGCATGGGAAGCTAGAGTGTAGGTTACAGATTCGGCCTAACTCAATAACTTTTATTTAAATCCTATATTTGTTTTAAGAAGTTCATTGAATATATAAAAATTATTAATTTAGAACTCGGTAACTTAAAATAATAATAATTTCGAACGTATAAAATTCAAATCATGACTCCGCCTCCGAACAACACTCAACGTAATGCCCACGAATAAATATATAACACATTAATTAGGCCGATCCAATATATTTTCCTAAAGAAAAAAAAATATAAAAACCTATATATACAGTTATACACACAACAGACTTCAGAATAGCTTTCCTTCTAAGGACCAACATTTCCAATAGATATTCATACTCCTATTCCTCTAATTTATGTGATACATTTTACTTTTTAAGAGTTAATTTGATTAATTTTCATAAACAAATAGATTAGATGATCAAGCTAATAAAATTAAAATTTAAATATTAAAAAACTATACAAAAAGTACCTGTTATAATTCTTCTCGTGCCAATTTAATTTAAAAAAAAAATATTTTAAGACGTTGGTCATAATTTACATTGTTTACATCTTGAAAAGTAAAAAATATCACATAAATTGAGTCCAATGAGCTACTAAGTAGTAATCAGTACTACAGTTGTAATGTGTTATAAGTAAGCTTCTGTTCACTATTGATATATAACAACAACAAATCAGTGCAATCCCACACAGTGAGGTATATAAAGAGTAGTATGTATACAGATCTTATGTGATCCATCCCCATAATGAAAAAAAGAGAGGATGAAGTTAGATTTTAAAATCAGGTATAGACCAATTCGGTTTTGCCAAAACATTTGCAAGAATGCAAATTGGCAACTTGCAAAACAAATTGAAATGAACCAATGCTTCTGATTGGTCAAGTGGGCGGTACCTTCACCCTATGAAAGGGGGCTCTCGGCTTCTTCATTACACACCACACAAAAAGAGAAGCAACACAGTAGTTGCAGATAGTATTTCTCAGGCATTGTGAGATTTAGACTGTGTAGAAAAAATAGAGAGTGTGAACGATATTGTAGTGAGGTGGGAATCCCAAAAAAAGGTTATTTCTTTTGAGTGTGTAGTGATCCCTAAAGTGCTTTACTCGGGACTACGAAATGTATAATTTCTCATTATAGTGTATTACTTTGCTTCTCTCGGACCCGTAATTTTTTTCTTTATTCAAAAAAGTTTTCCACTTAAAAATCTTTGTGTTATTGTTATTCTTTTGTTGATTACCATATTTCGGTACTACATTATTATTCTGATATTATTACCGTGAATATTATTTTTGTGGGAGGTTTATTCCCAACAACTAGTATCAGAGCACATGTTCTGCTCATTCACAGAAATACTCTTCACGGACGGTAGTACTATACTCGGTAAAAAAATAAAATGTCCAGAGTAAAGTACGAAGTAGTATAATTCAACGGATCCAACAAGGATTACACAAGGTATTAGACACTGATGCCAAGAAGCCTGATATTATGAAAGTAGAGGATTGGGCTAACTTGGATGAAAAGGTTGCTAGTACAATCAAGTTGCACTTATCAGATGATGTGGTAAATAATATCATTGATGAAGATGTTGCATGTGGCATTTGGACAAGGTTGGAAAGCCTATACATGTCCAAAATGCTAAAACATAAATTATACCTGAAGAAGCAGATTTATGCCCTGCATATGACTGAAGGTACAATTTTTTTGTCATATTTAAATGTGTTTAATGGATTAATCACGCAGCTTGCCAACCTCGAAGTGAAAATCGAGGAAGAAGATAAAGTCATCTTGTCGTTGAACTCTTTGCCATCTTCGTACGATAATTTGGCAATAATCATCTTGCATGGTAAGACTACCAATGAGTTGAAAGACGTCATATCGACTCTTCTACTCAATGTGAAAATGAGAAAGAAGCTTAAAAATCACGAACATACTCTCATCACAGAAGGTTGAGGCATGAGTTATCAAAGGACTTTGAGCAACTATAGTACATCCGGAGCTCGTGGGAAGTCTAAGAACTGATTCAAATCAAGAGCCAGAAATTGCTGCAATTGTGATCAACCAAGTCACTTCAAAAGGGAATGCTCAATTCCAAGAAAAGGCAAAGGTGAAACCAGTGGCTAGAAGAATGATGACAACACAACCGTCATGGTGCAAAATAATGATAATGTTGTCCTCTTTATAAATAAGGAAGAGGAATGCATGAACTTGTCAGGTCCAGATTTAGAATGAGTGGTTGATACAGCAACATCTTACCATGCCACACCGGTAAGAGACTTTTTTTTTGCAGATATGTAGCAGGCGATTTTGGAACTGTGAAAATGGGTAACACGAGTTACTCAAAGATTGCGGGGATCAGTGACATTTGTATCAAGACAAATATGGGATGCACATTGGTTCTAAAGGACGTGCGACATGTACTTGATTTGCGGATGAACTTGATCTTGGGAATTGCTTTAGACCGAGATGGATACGAGAACTATTTTGCAAATCAAAAGTGGAAACTTACTAAGAGATCATTGGTGATTGCAAATAGAGTTGCTCGTGGCACGTTGTACAGTAAAAATACAAAAATAAGGCAAGGTGAAATGAGCACAGCACACGATGAAATTTCTACATATTTGTGGATCAAAATAATGAGTCATATGAGCAAGAAGGGATTGTAAATTCTTTCCAGGAAATCACTCATCTCTTATGCCAAAGGTACAACGGTAAAACCTTGTGATTATTGGTATTTGGTAAGCAACATAGTGTCTCATTCCTGACATCGTCTGAAAGAAAATTGAATATACTTGATTTGGTATATTTTAATATTTGTGGTCCAATGGAAAATTAATCAATGGGCGGTAATAAATATTTTGTTACTTTTATTGATGATGCTTCACGAAGATTGTGGATTTATATTTTGAAAACCAAAGATTATGTGTTTCAAGTTTTCCATAAGTTTCAGGCTCTGGTGAAAAGGGAGACAAGCCAAAAGCTAAAGCGTCTCCGAAGTGACAATGGAGGTGAGTATACTTCAACGAAATTTGAATATTATTGTTCGAGCCATGGGATCAAACATAAAAAGGCAGTCCTGGAACCCCACAACACAATGGTGTAGATGATAGAATGAACCGCACCATTGTTGAGAAGGTGAGAAACATGCTTAGAATGGCTAAATTGCCTAAGTCATTCTGGGGTGAAGTAGTCGAGACATCATTTAACTGATCATTAGGATTCCATTAGTTTAATTGGAGTTTGACATCCCAAAGAGAGTTTGGACCAACAAGGAGGTAACCTACTCACATATGAAGGTGTTCAATTGTAGAGCTTTTGCACATGTACTAAAGGAGCAGAGAACAAAGTTGGATGACAAATTTGTTCCATACATATTCATCGGATATGGAGATGAAGAGTTCGGATACAGATTATGGGATCCTGTAAATAAGAAGGTCATCAAAAATAGAGATGTAGTATTCCGAGAAAGTGAAGTTGAAAATGCAGATGACCAGTCAGAGAAGGAAAATAATGGTATAATTCCTAATCTTGTTACCATTCTTTCTACTTCTAACTATCCCACAAATGCAGAAAGTACGATAGAAGACGTTGCCAAGTAGGGGGAGAAACCTGGTGAGGTTCTTAAGTAGGGGGAGCAACTTGATAATGATATCAAGCAAGTGTAATACCCCACTCAGAAAGAAGAACAACCTCAATCTCTAAGGACATAAGAGAGGCCAAGGGTAGAGTCATGCAAGTACCCTTCCACAGAGTATGTTCTCATCAGTGATGAGGAAAGACATAAAGTCTTAAGGAGGTGTTGTCGCATCCATAAGAGAACCAGTGCATGAAAGTCATGCAATAAGAGATGGAATCTCTATAGAAAAATGGCACGTACAAGCTGGTTCAACTTTCAAAGGGTAAAAGACCACTCAAATGCAAATGGATCATTAAACTCAAGAAAGATGGAAATGACATGCTGGTTAGATACAAAGCTTGATTGGTGGTAAAAGGCTTTGAACAGAAGAAACGTATTAATTTTGATGAAATTTTCTCACCTGTTGTCAAAATGACTTCTATTCGAACAATCTTGAGCTTAGCATTTAGCCTAGATCTTGAATTGGAGCAGTTGGACGTGAAAACTGCATTTCTTCATGGAGATTTGGATGAGGAGATTTATATGGAGCAGCCGGAAGGATTTAAAGTAGCTGAAAGGAAACATATGGTGTGCAAATAGAATAAGAGTCTTTATGGGTTAAAGCAAGCACCAAGACCGTGGTACAAGAAGTTTGACTCATTCATGAAAAGTCAAACTTACATAAAGACATATCATGATCCATGTGTATACTTCAAAAGATTTTCTAACAACAACTTTATTATTTTGTAGTTGTTTGTGGATGACATATTAATTGTAGAAAAACACAAGGGGATGATCGCAAAGTTGAAGGGAGATTTCTCCAAGTCATTTGATATATAGGACTTGGGCCCAGCAAAACAAATTCTGTAAATGAAGATTGTTCGAGAGCGAACAAGCAGAAAGTTGTTACTGTCTCAAGAGAATTACATTGGATGTGTATGGGCACACTTCAACATGAATAATGCTATGCTAGTCAGCATACCTCTTACTAGTCATCTAAAGTTGAGCAAGAAGATGTGCCCTACAATATTGGAGGAAACAGAGAGCATGACCAAAGTTCCTTATTCTTCTGCCCTCGGAAGTTTGATGTATACAATGGTATACACTGGACCTGATATAGCTCGCGCAGTTGGTGTTGTCAGCAGGTTACTCGAAAATCCTAGAAAAGAATTGTCACGACCCCAAACCCGGTCGTGATGGCGCCCAACACGACTGCTAGGCAAGCCCGACTATTTACACTCTCAACCCGAGCATGAAGCTCAAAATAATGATTTAACTATCATCATCAACAATAAAACAAAAATCTCAACTGGATAAATCTCCCAAAGACTTGGGGGTCATGAGTTTAGAGCCTCTAATAATACAGAGTAATAAAACTCCATACTACAAATGATCAAAACTGCTGAAAATAATAAAGAGATAGGGAAGGAGTCGGGTCCTGCGGACGTCAGACAGCTACCTCGACAACTCCAATAAAACTATAAAACAGCAACGAGCTCAGCTAAGCTCCCAAAATACCTGAATCTGTACACATGGTGCAGGAAGTAAAGTGAGTACTTCCAACTCAGCGGTAATAAAAGTAAATAATGTTGAGAGACAAGAAATCACGTAAAAGCACCACATCATGCTATAAGGTACGAAACAACTCTTTTTCGAACCAGTAGTTCCACAAAAATCCTTTATAAAATATTAGCTCAGTTTGAAAACCTCTTTTGAAAACATCTCTTT
>MU775003.1:56996-84617 GCA_026770625.1 Nicotiana glauca
TGCGGAATCAACGCACAAGCCACAACACCGCTTATGCGGTCCATTTTTCACACAAGCGAGACCGCTTCTGCGGTCCGGACCTCCGCTTCTGCAGAACTTTCGCACCTGCGACTTCTCCTTCGCTTCTGCGGAACCGCTTCTACGGTCCATTTCCGCAGAAGCGAAAATTCCAGATACCAGAACCCTTCAGCAGTCTCCAAACTCCAAATTTCATCCCGTTAGCCATCCGAATTCACCCCGAGGCCCCTGGGACCTCAACCAAAAATACCAATACGGCCTACAACCTAATTCAAACTTGTTCCATTCATAAAAACGCTAACGTTAATATCAAAATCCTCAATTATGACCAAATCAAAGCCTAAATTTCTTTAAAACTTCCGAATTGCATATTCGATCAAAAACTCAATCAAACAACGTCTGAATGACCTGAAATTTTGCGGACAAGTCCAAAATCACCTAACGGAGCTACTGCAACTCTCAGAATTCCATTCCGACTTCCGGATCAAAATATCACCTATCCACCGGAAATTGCCAAAATACTAACTTCGCCAAAATAGGCTAACTTCTTCACCGGACCTCCAAAATTACTTCCGATTGCGCTCCTAAGCCTTAAATCATCACTCGGAGCTAACCAAATCATCGGAATTCACATCCGAGCCCTCTAACTCATAAGTCAACATCCAGTTGACTTTTCCAATTTAAGTCTTCTTAAAAGAGACTACGTGCCTCATTTCTTAATAAAAATACTCCAATTAAATTCTAACGCACCCAACACCGATAATGAGACATAAAGCAATACAATAAGGGGAAAACGGGGCGATATTACTTGAGATGACGGGTCGGGTCGTCACATTCTCCCTAACTTGAACAAACGCTCGTCCTCGAGCAGACCCAGAGTTGTTCTAGAAGTTCACCAATAGCTGAATAACTTTATCAAGCATATACCCCGGGGTGATACCACGTCACCCTATCTCATATAGGTCCGACAACACAATAAATTGCTGAAATTTTTCAACCCATTTAGTCCATAAACCATAGAACTACATTTCACCCTCTGAAATCTTACACAAGATCAGAACCTCACATTTTTACTAAGAATAAACCCGAACCAGCTGTAATAATCCATACCTGCAACCTCAGCTGCACTCATATGATATACCACATAACTCAAACACATGCAGCGATAACTTCCATTCACCACAGCTGCCCACGACAACCAAATATCGATAGAAAATCTCTTGTTAGATAATGTCTCATTTCAATACCTCCATATACTGCCAACGGCAACTGAAACACGCGATATACTGAACCCATCTCTTAGATCAACCATTCATAAATCCATTTCCCTCTTGATTGATACTACAACAGATTTTGCGAGCCAAACCTCGATATTACCTTTCTAACAAGATGAAATAAAATCTGTTCGTACTTATTAATGACTCCAATGATCACTTCGACTCCAACTACCCCTCTGGTGATATGACACCTCGATGCAGGCCTAATCCACAACTTGCGTAATACACGCACCAATGAGAAGCAGTTTGAACATACTTAAATTATGATAATGACTCAACGAAAGAGCTGTACCTCAAGCTCAACAGTACCATTACAACACAAAACTGAGATCCCGTCTCACATCATAGAAATAGAGTACCTGAATTCTCCTCGAAAGGTCATAACTTCATGTGGCCTTGCCACAACGCGCGACCTATCCAAACGTTGTTACACATGAAGCACTTCCAGTCACCATGCTCAAAATAGACAGCCACACACATATTGATGTCTGAAACCAAAGCAATTCATAGATTTCCCCAGAGTAATAACCAGCTCAATAACGATAGACTCAACCTATCTGTCAACAATACATATCGGGGCCAACCAAGCCATCTACATCTGAATACGTAGCCACATCGGCCTGCCAACGAACTCAATACAAAGAAGTATGAAGCTGCTCCTTCCCCTTTTTATAACTCCTGCCGGAGCCATACGATACGGTGCCCGACACCAAATAAATACCGAAATCCACGATTTCACCCGGCGACATGCCTAGCCACAAGAAACGCATCCAAAAAGTCCCTCAATACTGAAACTGAATCAATGGTAGAAAACTTCTGCGCTAACATCCGCCACGAAGGCCCAATTAAGAAAAGCAATCCTTTCTAACCGTACGCTGATCTTTGGAATACCAACCACTCTACTAGGACATAGTCCGATGCACCTCGCCACTTAACCCGTGGCATTTCTAGCGTAGCCCCTAATGCAATAATTCAAAATCACCCGACACTAAAACAACCAGTCTGAATTTCGACATCACATCCAAATATAACACACCAGCGAATAAAGATCCACCACAACCACATAGCCTGTACATCAGAACTCCATATAGTACACAAATCATCATACCTGATTCTAGTTTCCACCGTGCAATATACGCACACATCTGATACTCCTTCATTTCATGACAGATACAAGATTTTTACCCTGTGCTTCCGAGAAAACCTGAATGCCACCAGTGGACCCAACAAGAACATGCCGCAATACTACTGAAATAAAATCAGTTAAATCATATTACCTTTTCCTGAGACATATACTCTCATCAAATCACTTACACTTAGCAATATCATTTTCCCAAATCATCCGAAGATCATTTACCTAATCACTTAGGAGGAATCACTACACATCCCATTCTATGCATGACATACACATGTCTTGTTCAAATTCTTACAATACTGACACGACGGATGAGACCTGTACACATTCATAACTACTACCGAAGCAACAATTCGTTAGTTCTATACTCTTGGCAAGAACTATCACCTCATTCTGAGCCAAACAATGATCCTAGCTCTTTAATGTACTACACATACTCAGATTGCACTGATCTCAAATTCAATGATCTCGCCTCGCCCAACACGAACTGCTCGGGCAATAAGCCACTCAAGATATAATTAAAAGTCGCATATGATGCCCCAATGTGCCAATGGCTACCAATTCGAATGCAATACAAAAGAGAACGAGCTCTGGAAGGAATTACCAAATCCTACGCACTAATACAGACTTTCCCTGGAAAACAGGAAGCAAGGCATACAAAGATAGCATATAAAAAACTATACTCGATTTCACACTGTTGTGGCGTGCAACCCGGTCCAAATAACATACCCATGGCGGCGTGCCACCTGATCCACACATAGATCTCACATAAGGAGATACACATCGAGCCAAATCTGCTCCAAATACCGAATATCGGTCATAAGCATGCCAAGTGCATAATATCATCCCTGAGGGATATTTAGCGTTATAAACTACAAAAATCAAGCACAACTGAGGTGTGGTATATAAATTTGGATTTCAAAAGCCAAGTTGCTCAGGTAACATCATTCGTACGCGGATTCTCAACACATAAGCAATTTCTCGAGCCATTTCACAAATCACATGGCATAATGCATCACTACGCGAGATATCTGACAATGAAGCATCAACCTAACTACTCCTTCATGAGGACCGCATTACAAATATGCACACGTCTGGCCTGATATAGAGCCATTATTCACCGACTTCCAGCTGATTATGATCACACTGAACTAGTCTGATAACCTTTCAAGGGTCCATAATAACTCCATTTATTCTCATAACACACAAGAACAACCATCATAATCGGAGTAATCCTCCCTAGTTCACAACCCAATAGGCCAAGTGCCCTCCAGGCATGAATTCTTCAATTTAACGACACCATCACAACCTTGATACTTGGTTTGCATCTTTAATTAGTCAAGTGACTACATGCCTCATTTATATAATCTTCCAGTGGGACACACTCCCACAACCTACCGCAACAATATTTGGGGCGTACCTCCAAACCACCGGTCGTACTGACGCTGTAAAGCGATCAAGAATCACCAACCAGGATGCAAAACTGCTCTCAGGTGACACTGAAGACAATATCAATTTATCTTAACCATCGAAACTTCTTTCCTGCTCATCCGATCTCTTGACATCTTGTCGAAAATTTTCCTTCACTCGTGCCATTCTCGGCTCAATTTCTGCAACCAGAATTGGTTCGCCAGTATACTTTTAAGACATAACCAACATAACACATAATCGTGCAATCAGCTACTCAATGGCAGCCTCCCCAACTTAGCTCGAAACCATATATATATATCACATCATATAGACTCTATTGCTGTCGTAATATCATGGTGAGATTAAACTCACTCTTTCACAAGCTTGTGGAGACAGGAATCATCAGAAATTTTTAACTCTTCTGCAATTCTTGCATTCATTCACACAACAGTTAAGCCCACCCTTTAGGCGATAATTTTTTTTTTTACTAAGTCCCAAATTTTCAAAAATTTCGGCAGGGTTTCCTTTGTAATTGTGCCTATCCACCTGCTAGAGAATCACCAAAACCATCCTAACAACATGTCCACAACTCGACAAAGCATCACAATGTATATCAACAACATAAATCTCAATACTACATGTATTATATTATCAAAATTGATACATGGACATGCGTTGCACCTATTCCAATCATAACACATATAAAATACCTTTCAATTACACATAAGGATCATACCACTTAAGGACACCCTGCAGGAGATATCCCACTTGCTTTGCCTCATTTCAGTATTCCAGCATGCCTTCCGCCATCATATACGTTATACAGCCAATTTAGTCTTCTGAGTCTGAGCTCGTACCGCCGCAAGTATTGCACTTAACTTTCCAACTAGGAGATACGAAACTATTCTTCACGCGCCCATAACTTGGGGCTACACAACAGATCACAATAGGAATCGAACACCTAACAGTTCATCCATTAATAAGCCGCCATTTCCACAATTAGGGACAATACTGATCATATAAATTCATAATACCAGCTCACAAAATTAGCACCTCGGTGCTCAAGCCATGAGCAAAGATCCGGCCTCAAGTCCTCCAGACTGGCCCAACATACTCACAATGATTACTTCTTGACCCTCGATCAGGGAATCACAAGCCATCAAGTCACATATACTACTGAGCGCTCGCGTGCGCATACAGATGTGTGGAAGGAATTTCAAGAGTTATATCTCAAGCTGAATCAAGTACGCACGATAAGAATTCCAAGAAAGTGAAGTTTTCCTAGAGGTTCTGCAGCCTCTCGAGGATAAATAAAGACGTCTCCGTACCGATCCGCGAGACTCTACTAACCGGCTCATGACTCATGAGGCCTAGTAACCTAGGCTCTGATACCAACTTGTCACGACCCCAAACCCGGTCGTGATGGCGCCCAACACGCCTGCTAGGCAAGCCCGACCATTTACACTCTCAACCCGAGCATGAAGCTCAAAACAATGATTTAACTATCATCATCAGCAATAAAACAAAAATCTCAACTGGATAAATCTCCTAAAGACCTGGGGGTCATGAGTTTAGAGCCTCTAACAATACAGAGTAATAAAACTCCATACTACAAATGATCAAAACTGCGGAAAATAATAAAGAGATAGGGAAGGAGTCGGGTCCTGCGGACGTCAGGCAACTACCTCGACAACTCCAATAAAACTCTAAAACAGCAACGAGCTCAGCTAAGCCCAAAATACCTGAATTTGCACACATGGTGCAGAGAGCAAAGTGAGTACTTCCAACTCAGCGGTAATAAAAGTAAATAATGTTGAGAGACAAGAAATCACGTAAAAGCACCACATCATGCTATAAGGTACGAAACAACTCTTTTTCGAACCAGTAGTTCCACAAAAATCCTTTATAAAATATTTAGCTCAGTTTCAAAACCTCTTTTGAAAACATATCTTTCTTTCCTTATTAACAGCCAAGCATATGAATACCATGTCAAGTAGTGCAAGTCCGCACACAAATCAGCCCCTCGGGCCCAGCAATCCTTTAGCAATTTATACCAAGGTATCTGGTAAAAAAGATAAGTAATACATGTACGCCAATAATATATGAGTAATAAATATAATGCCACGTAGTACAAACAGAAACCAATGCATGAATGCAATGCAATGCACATGACTGCTACGACGCGTAGCCCGATCCATTTGGGCGCCCGACGCTCACTGTGGGGGGTTCAGACTCTGGAGGGGCTCCTACAGCCCAAACGCAATATCAATATCACTCCCGCTGCGGCGTGCAGCCCGATCCATGCATAGGCATGAATGCACATAAGCCTCTTGGGCAATAGTCACATAGCAGTTCTCAGCTAAAAATGTCAGCAAAATATCAATTAAGTTTTACAATCTTAGAAAGATGGCTGAGTTTGCAAAATAGTATTTTTAAACCTTAGACCGAGATAGAAATATGCACAGTAATACAAAAACCAGTAATTTAATCCCTGAAGGATTTAAATATTCGGCACGAAGCCCAAAACATGGCAATCATCCCAAATCATGATAGCATTAAATAGTTTTCATTCAATCACACAGTGAAATCAACAATCGGGACGGACCAAATCACAATTCCCAACGGTGCTCTACCCCACGCTCATACCTAGCATGCAAGTCACCACAATATAGCACTATGATGTGCAAGTCCGGGGTTTCAAACCCTCAAGACATCATTTACAAGTATTACCAACCTCGAACCGGCGAAAAATCTAGCCCGCGACGCCTTTGCTCCTCAAACCGGCCTCCACGCGCGTCCAATCTATCCAAAAATCATAAGGAATACATCATAATATGCTAATGGGACATAACCCAATCGAAAGAACTCGAAAAAAACTCATAAACACGAAATTGGCAAAACCCGAGCCCCAGGACCACATCTCGAAAAATATCGAAATTTACATTTCCAGAATCCTCGTCTTGCCACGAGTCCGTACATACCAAGAACACCCAAATCGGACCACAAATGACCCCTCAAATCCTTGATTCTAACCAAGAGGTTTTTCTACCGTTTTCCAACAAACCCTTAGATTAAATGCTAAAACTCGTAATAGATTCAAGTTATATAATCAAAATTTAGTTAAGAACACTTACCCCATTGTTCTCCATGAAAAATCGGACCAAAAATCGCCTCAATCGAGCTCCAATCGCCAAAAATGGGAAATGGGAACGAAGTCCCTTTTCCAGAACTTAAACTTTCTGCCCAGGCCATTTTCGCTTCCACGGTAAAAACGTCGCTTCTGCGACTTCCACTTATGCGGATATCTTCCGCTTCTGCGACCAAAATTCTGCTTCTGCGATAGCGCAGTCAAATTCGCTTTTGCGGAATCAACGCACAAGCCACAACACCGCTTATGCGGTCCATTTTTCGCACAAGCGAGACCGCTTCTGCGGTCCGGACCTCCGCTTCTGCAGAACTTTCGCACCTGCGACTTCTCCTTCGCTTCTGCGGAACCACTTCTGCGGTCCATTTCCGCAGAAGCAAAAATGCCAGATACCAGAACCCTTCAGTAGTCTCCAAACTCCAAATTTCATCCCGTTAGCCATCCGAATTCACCCCGAGGCCCCCGGGACCTCAACCAAAAATACCAATACGTCCTACAACCTTATTCAAACTTGTTCCAATCATAAAAATGCTAACGTTAATATCAAAATCCTTAATTATGACCAAATCAAAGCCTACATTTCTTTAAAACTTCTGAATTGCATATTCGATCAAAAACTCAATCAAACGACGTCTGAATGACCTAAAATTTTGTGGACAAGTCCAAAATCACCTAACGGAGCTACTGCAACTCTCGGAATTCCATTCCGACTCCCGTATCAAAATATCACCTATCCACCGGAAAATCGCCAAAATACTAACTTCACCAAAATAGGCTAACTTCTTCACCGGACCTCCAAAATTACTTCCGATTGCGCTCCTAAGCCTTAAATCATCACCCGGAGCTAACCAAACCATCTGAATTCACACCCGAGCCCTCTAACTCATAAGTCAACATCCGGTTGACTTTTCCAATTTAAGTCTTCTTAAAAGAGACTACGTGCCTCATTTCTTAATAAAAATACTCCAATTAAATTCTAACACACCCAACACCGATAATGAGACATAAAGCAATACAATAAGGGGAAAACAGGGCGATAATACCTGAGACGACGGGTCGGGTCGTCACAAGAATAATGGGAAGCAGTCAAGTGGATACTCAAATACCTGAGAGGTATCGCAGGAGATTGTTTGTGTTTTGGAGGATTTGATCCAGTATTGAAGGACTATACAGATGCGGATATGGCAGGTGACATTGATAGCATAAAACTCACTACTGGATATTTATTTACATTTTGAGGGGGAGCTATATCTTAGCGGTCAATGTTGCAAAAGTGTGTCGTACTCTTTACATCTGAAGTAGAGTACATCTTCGCTACTGAAGCAGGCAAGGAGATGAAATGGCTAAAATGGTTCCTTCAAGAGCTTGGCTTACATCAAAAGGAGTATGTTGTCTATTGTGACAGTCAAAGTTCAATAGACTTGAGCAAGAACTCCATGTACCATACAAGGACCAAACATATCGATTTGAGATACCATTGGATCTGAGAAAAGGTAGTGAGTGAATCTTTGCAAGTCCTAAAGATCTCCACAAGTGAGAATCCTATATATATGCTGACCAAGTTAGTACCAAGAGACAAGTTTGAGTTATGCAAAGAACTTATCGACATGCACTCAAGTTAGAAGTTCGGTGTTACCTCCTTTAGTTAAATGGGTATAATGCGGAAGATTGTGAGGTCCATCCCCATAATTGAAAAAAGAGAGGATAAAGTTAGATTCCAAAATCAGTTATAGCCCAAATCGGTTTTGCCAAACAATTTGCAAGAATGCAAATTGGAAACTTGCAAATCAAAATGCCAATTAACCTGTCATGACCCAAAACGGATGGGCCGCAATGGGCACCCGATGCCTTACTCAACCGAGTACCAACGTAATATATCTTTATTATCATACTATCATGAGTAAATGAGCCAGAAACCCCTTCATGAGATAACAAGAATAAAACATAAGGGAATACTCAACATATGACGACCCAACTTGATATACAAACTTATACATGTGACATATGGGCCTATAAGGCCAACACAACCATTTGTAAACTCAAAACATAGGCTGACAAGGCCATACAAGTATCCATAAACCTGACATCTATCTACAAGCCTATAAGAGTACATAAAATCATAAAGGTCGGGACAGGGCCCGCCATACCAATCAATACATATCCAAAGCATACCGACCAAATAGGCAACTCAGGAGTAAGTGGAGTGCACCAACACCTTCGCTGAGCTGATAGCCTACTAAGAGGACTGTCAACCTATCAATCGGGACCTGCGGGCATGAAACGCAGCGTCCCCAGGCAAAAGGGACGTCAGTACGAATAAAGTACCGAGTATGTAAGGCAAGAAAGCATAAATAAGAACAGTAATGTAAAGAGAGATAGAGGAGATACAACCTGTAACATCTGAGTGCCTCTGGGGGCTACTGACATGAAATGCATAATACATATATATACATAAAATTTTAAAAATCATAAGCCTCAGTGGGCATCATCATCGTCATATCGTACCCGGCCTCAAAGAGGACTCGGTAAAAACGTACTCGACCATAATAAGGTTCGGTAGAATTGTACCCGGCCACGTGGAGCTCGGTAAACCCAACTGATCGGTGGTTGCACAATAGGTGCCGTACCCGGCTGACTATAGCGCGGCTCGGTAGAGTAAAATAGATACATATATATAATGCATGCTCGACTCATGGAATCACGTTCTAAAACTTTCAGAGTGACGTAAGGTCGTTCCACCTTGGATTAACATTATGGACATCATACCATCAATATGAACTTCACTAGGACTCAAGGATCATACATACTCTCTAAGAATAAATTTGGACGGAAAGAATAACATGGACAACCTCAGTTGCTAGGAGTAGATTCATTATGAAATAGCATATTCATTTCACATTAGATCATGCCAAAAGAAAGAAGGAAGTGCCTTAACATACTTAAACCCGTTGAGTCCTTAATCCCTTCCAAGCAACTCTTCAAATAAGTCAACTCAATCTATCATAGTATAAGGAGATTCAAAATTAGTGCTGAGCAAAGGCTAGGTCTATGACTGAAGCTAGTAGCTCATTTACGTAAATTTGGGCAGCATCTCCCTTGTAACAAGGGCCTCCACCAATACCATATACCAACAACAACTAAATGTCAATAACAAGAAACCATATAACAACAAGTCACAACTACTTTACGACGAGCGGCAAGCTCCAATTGGAATCCGTATAACCCATATCACCCCTTATAGACTTCTTAAATTAACGTAAAAGTATCATTAATATGATAATGAAGTCATTCATCAGTGATTTCATCCTTATACCATATATTTATAACTACGTAAACAATCCACAACTCCAACTATTTTCTATTAGTAACTTTGTTCACTAGTCAATGTGTACTCCATCCATTTAACTTCATCAACATCAAGATAGCCTTAAAAACTTGCAAGAACACAATAAAAATATCTCCTACAGTAACTTCAAGTTGAAATCCAAGTTATATTCAGCTTACAACAACCCTCAATGGCAAAACAACACCATAGAAGTGGCTTAAGCTAATCCAAGTATATCTTGTAGTTTATCATCCTAACAACTTAACCAACATAAAAGTAAGCTTAAGAACAATTAGTAGGCTGTTATAATCACCTTAGACATCAGAAAAAACTTGGAATTTAATCCAAATATATCCCACAACAATCCTTAATGAAAACACAACCTCAAAGAGGTGTTATTCTTCACTTTTGATGTTGAAAATATGGCGTAATCCATTTGCAAGACTTGAAATAACCTAGGGTTGATATGAAACCCATGAGAGAGTATTTTACAGAGCATAAACCACTTAAAAAAACCTCCTACACGAGCTGGAACCACCCAAAAATCAGCAACAACAAGAAGAACAAGAAACTTACTAGCGCCACGGAATTCCCGACACTTGATTTGTGTTGTTTGCCCTTTGTTTGGGTCTTGGATCATGAGAGAACCTTGAGATAGTGTTTCTAGGGTTCTAAGGTCTGAAATATTCTGAAGATAATGACTTAAAACTGGGTTGAGGCATCTTATATATATCCCTATGTCTTAAACCGCCTATGTGGCCCCCATGGAGAGCTGCTTGGCGTAGTCTCGCGAAAATGTGAATATCTCTCTAGTCCGATGCCGTATTGATGAACGGTTTAATGAGTTAAAAACTAGACTCGTAGATATTCAATTTGGTAGGTAGATCATCCCTTGATTACAAGTATATTGGGAGAAAAGTGCATCTAAATTTGACCTAAATTTCAGCAAATTTATAAATGTAACTTGTGATGACCTTTGCCAACTCTTGTTCTACAACTTGCTTGCCTTCAAAATGTATCAAAATGAATATCATACGACTAAAATAACTCATAGAATAACCTCCTTATCATGTTAATAACCCTAGCCTCACCCCAAAGTACATGTTATAACATTCCAAACTTGTCGACTTTCGATGAAACTTATTTTCTTCAATTGGTTTAGCTTCTAAGATTTCCAACCCTCTTGGTACTCGTTATTCATGATCTTAAATATTTGTAACCTCCACGGTAACATGATTAAATTACTTTATTTTCTTCCAAATATAATCTCTTTTCCGAGGTTACATCAATGACTTACGAGGTACTCTCACGTATGAAAACTTGGGGTGTAATATCATTCCCCCCTTTGGAACATTCGTCCTCGAATGTTGACTGATGCGCTTATCAGTTTCATAAACTATAGCTCTTACGAATACTTTAATGCTCATATTGCCATCTAAACAACTATTTTGTGAATAAATCCAAACGCTTGGGCATTCCCCCCTTTAGGCCTCGTTCTCACGCCATGACATGTGGTCGGAATTCTTCCAATATCATAACATTTGCTACCTTATGTCATGCAATATGTACAGCTATGTCCTTGTATGAGTGCCTAGCGACTCTTCTTCCTTTTTTTTCTCCATCTTTTAGCCAATCTCTAAGCCTCACTATATGAACGTATATAGAATTATGACAAGCTGTCCCTCTAGGCATCTATAGGTGTACTGATGTCTTTCGCTTGGTACTTTATTGAACTTAAGTCTATTTCTATCTCTTGTTTCATAGCCTTGTATATATATCCTTATGGACTTACTACATCTAGGTAGGTTATACTATGCCATAAAACTTACTTTGGTTTATTATTACCGAGGTTTGCCACGCAACTCCAGGTTACTCTCTCACTGCTTATCCTATATATATAAATCTATGTCCTTTAGTGCTTTCTTATTACTATTCATCTTAAGAATAACAACCAAATCTCAGCTCGTACTTTGGAACTTGTACCCATCTATTGTTTATTCACCTTAATGTTGATCTATAATCTATCACTGATAACTTGCAACCTCTTACGTAATACACTGTCACCGGGGCTTACATCTTATCGAGGAACATCTAAAGTGATTTTCCTAATCCACCTAGGGATAATACTATACTTCAATAACTGTATATCATTGCATCCCAACGCGATTCATCTTATGGGGGTACTAATCCCGTGCAATTAATGAAATCCCTTTCTCGTTAAATCGTTACTCAATCAAAGGCCTAAGCCTCATCCTCTTATCTATCACAATTACACCCTTATTTTACTACCAGGGCAGCATTCCATCTCTTCTAAATGCACCTAGTTTTAGACTCCTTTGAGTTCATTCAGGCTGTACCGAGCTTTCAATAACTTACGGATGCCATTAACTCTCTTGTTTTGATGGGTTTAATCCCGAGCATGTACATATTCTCGTCACCTTCTCACTCACCTTTTCATATCCTTACTCCTATCTACCTAAAACCTTTTTGCTCTACAATACTTTACCTTACGACCTACACCTATCTATTTATACTACTCGCAACCTTCCTTTAACTTGCTTGCACCATAAATTTCCTTTCGTGCCTTCTCATTTGTTCTTAAATGTAAGCAATTACTTTTCCTGGTCGTTCTATCCCTTGTTGCATGAATACTTGGCTTATCTTATTGCCCACGAATACTGTAATTTTCTGTACCTCATATGATCTCAAACATCACCTTTGATGACTTTTTTTCCCCATTCATTAGCCATGATAGGTGCCACTTTCTTATGGAGTGTATACAACATTGTAGTGAGACTGTTGTTACGAGATCATTTACTCTTTAGCTTACTATGCTTAGGTGGAAACCTTCTTCCTTATTTCCTCCGCTAGCCTTTCATTGTAGTACTTAGGGAGACCTTCTAGCTCTTATAAAGTTGCGAGCTTGTTATATCGTACACCTAAAGGAAATTTTCGTTATTCTTACTCACCTATAATAATCCTTAGTTACATAACTTTATTCCTTTGTGCTCGTAGGGTTACTTCTAAGCTCAAATTTTTATTGTCTCCTTAGTGGCACTCTCTCTTATTTTCATAAACCTTAAACGGTACCTTTAACTATCTCAACTCCTATCTGATTTTTTTTTAAATGATTGTGATCTCGTATCTGTGAGACTGAATTCACTATGTTGCGGTTCACTACATTTATCTTGCATGATCTATTGATTTATCTGTGACCGCTTGTCTAGCCACAACTAGACTCTTCTTGTATCAACTACTAATTACTCGTTGGTCCATTTTCATATATATATCTATATATTGCATAATCTCTCTTGGGATATATCCTTTGTCTTAACTTATCTCTTGCCACTAGCTCCTGATGTATCAAATGTCCATTCACACTTATTTATCAATAACATCCTTGCCGAAAACTTTTACTGCCTCTCCCCGGTGTCGTGCTTGTATAATGTTCTGGAGTTGCAACATATCTGTAGGAACTGAATAAATGCAACATCATCCTTTTCTCCTTTTTACCGTACTCTTCCTTTACCATTCCATAGTTAACTCGACCACTTAACTCTGACTTAATACCATATCACACCATATTCCCCCCTTTAGGGGAGTACTAAGATTTAGTACTACGACGATCTACCTATAGTTATTTTACCTCTTCATCTTTGGCATCTTTTCACATTATCAATGAACCTTAATCGCCTTATGGTAACCTTCTGTACCGGGGATAACTAAATTTCTTACGCATGAAGGTGACACCTACTGTAACTGGCACACTTAGTCCCTTAAGATTAACTCTGCTCAGAGTGCTTGCTTTAGGTAAGCGAATTCCTAAATGGCCTTTAAAGGTTATTCATCTGTTGTCTATTCTATTATTGTTGGAGCACGATCTGTGGAATTCTCATGATGTCGATCATTATCAAATCCTCCGGTCCCTAATTCATATTCGATTTTATCTTGTTCACCAGCCCATACTGATTTTTATTACTCTGGGGTCTAACCTTTCCTCCTGATAATCACGTTGAAGTCACCAACTCATTTCTCGAAATAAGGATATGACTTTATGGCTTATACTCTTTTATTGCCTCAAGGCCTGTCACCTTTTGTATTTTCCTTCACTTGACTATAGACTCTGTTATCGTGTCATATTTTGATTTACTATTATCACTCTTATATCACATCTTACTCATGATGCTTCATTTACTTTCTTCTTATTCTCCGGATAATATCTTTTTGTTGTCTACCACTTTATTCTGAAAACTTCAACAAAAAGTTCTTTCCCTTTTATCTCCCCTAGCTTTCATCTCACTGGCTCTTTGGAATGCCTAACATTCTTTTTTTACTCGGGGCTAGAGTCATAATAAGGTAAATATTCATCCCTTCTAGGATCCCACTGCCTATCTTCTAAAATTTCTGAATATTACAGTATTCATATATGATTATAATACTCTAGAGTTCACCATCTGGGTGTCTTACAAGGAGATCTATTACCACATTTGCACCATCTTTCAGAAACATTAGTTAATGATAACAACCCATCCACAATTTTTGGGTTACTCTAACTCCAACTGGATCCTGATATCCCATCTTTCTCTTAATAATATCTGCTAGCTCCCATAGAACATAACTGAGATGGGGTGGCCAATTGTACGTACCTCTGTCATTGATGAAGGTAACAAAATGCTTATATTTCTCTGCCTGATTTGAAAATATTGATAATCTTCATTAACTGGGTGCCTCGTACCCCTCTATACCTTACTTCTTTTCTTGTTGAAACTTGTATCTAGCTTCTAAATCCCTCATAGTTTCACCATATTCGTGAATAGACATCCTTGCCTTAAGGCTCCTTATTAAGAAGCTTACACATCTTAGTATACACATGATCTGCTGAAGACCTCACATTTACTCATCATAAGCATGATGTGAAATCGAGTTCGTCTGACTCAACTCTTCCAAATCCACATGCAATCTCTTACCAACTGCCTCTGTGGATGTAGGTATCGTTGTATTACGACTAAAGTCGAATTTAGGAGTTTGAATTCTTAGAACTGAGCTCTACTACACGATCTAGAGTAAGAAGAAAGAGTGACAATTCTAAATGTCCTGTAGCCTCCTGCTTATAAGTGTGGTACACGAAACAGCCATAAACAAGACTCTACTAGACACGGCTTGTAGACTCCCTAAAACAGAACTGCTCTGATACCACTTTTGTCATGACTCAAACCGGATGGGCCGCGACGGGCACCCGATGCCTTACTCAACCGAGTACCAACGTAATATATCTTTCTTATCATACTATCATGAGTAAATGAGCCAGAAACCCCTTCATGAGATAACAAGAATAAAACATAAGGGAATACTCAACATATAACGACCCAACCTGATATACAAACTTATACATATGACATACGGGCCTATAAGGCCGACATGACCATTTGTAAACTCAAAACATAGGCCAACAAGGCCATACAAGTATCCATAAACCTGACATTTGTCTACAAGCCTCTAAGAGTACATAAAATCATAAAGGTCGGGACAGTGCCCCGCCATACCAATAAATACATATCCAAAGCATACCGACCAAAAAGGCAACTCCGGAGTAAGTGGAGTGCACCAACACCTTCGCTGAGCTAATAGCCTACTAGGAGGACTGTTAACCTATCAATCGGGACCTGCGGGCATGAAACGCAGCGTCCCCAGGCAAAAGGGATGACAGTACAAATAAAGTACCAAGTATGTAAGGCAAGAAAGCATAAACAAGAACAGTAATGTAAAGAGAGATAGAGGAGATACAACCTGTAACATCTGAGTGCCTCTGGGGGCTACTGACATGAAATGGATAATACATATATATACATAAAATTTTAAAAATCATACGTCTCTGTGGGCATCATCATCATCATATCGTACCCGGCCTCAAAGAGGACTCGGTAAAAACGTACCCGTCCATCATAAGGCTCGGTAGAATCGTACCCGGCCACGTGGAGCTCGGTAAACCAAACTGATCAGTGTGCCGTACCCGGCCGACTATAGCGCGGCTCGGTAGAGTAAAATAGATACATATATATAATGCATGCTCGACTCATGGAATCATGTTCTAAAGATTTCAGAGTGACGTAAGGTCGTTGCACCTTGGATTAACATTATAGACATCATACCATCAATATGAACTTCACTAGGACTCAAGGATCATACATTCTTTCTAAGAATAAATTTGTACGGAAAGAACAACATGGACAACCTTAGTTGCTAGGAGTAGATTCATTATGAAATAGCATATTCATTTCACATTAGATCATGCCAAAAGAAAGAAGGAAGTGCCTTAACATACCTTAAACCCATTGAGTCCTTAATCCTTTCCAAGCAACTCTTCAAACAAGTCAACTCAATCTATCATAGTATAAGGAGATTCAAAATCAGTGCTGAGCAAAGGGTAGGTCTATGACTTAAGCTAGTAGCTCATTTACGTAAATTTGGGTAGCATCTCCCTTGTAACAAGGGCCTCCACCAATACCATATACCAACAACATATAAATGTCAATACAAGACAGCATATAACAACAACAAGTCACAACTACATTACGAGGAGTGGCAAGCTCCAATTGGAATCCGTATAACCCATATTACCCCTTATAGACTTCTTACATTAACGTAAAAGTATCATTAACATGATAATGAAGTAATTCATCAATGATTCCATCCTTATACCATATATTTATAACTAAGTAAATAATCCACAACTCCAACTATCTTCAATTAGTAACTTTGTTCACTAGTCAATGTGTACTCCATCCATTTAACTTAATCAACATCAAAGATAACCTTAAGAACATGCAAAAACACAATTAAAATATCTCCTACAGTAACTTCAAGTCGAAATCCAAGTTATATTCAGCTTACAACAACCCTCAATGGCAATACAACACCATAGAAGTGACTTAAACTAATCCAAGTATATCTTGTAGTTTATCATCCTAACAACTTAACCAACATACAAGAAAGCTTAAGCACAATTAGTAGGCTGTTATACTCACCTTAGACAGCAGCAAAAACTTGGAATTTCATCCAAATACAGCCCACAACAATCCTTAATGAAAACACAACCTCAAAGAGGTGTTATTCTTCACTTTTTATGTTGAAATATGGCGTAATCCATTTGCAAGACTTGAAATAACCTAGGGTTGATATGAAACCCATGAGAGAGTATTTTACAGAGCATAAACCACTTAAAACAACCTCCTACACGAGCTGGAACCACCCAAAATCAGCAACAACAAGAAGAACAAGAAACTTACTAGCGCCACGGAATTCCCGACACTTGATTTGTGTTGTTTGCCCTTTGTTTGGGTCTTGGATCATGAGAGAACCTTGAGATAGTGTTTCTAGGGTTCTAAGGTCTGAAATATTCTGAAGATAATGACTTAAAACTGGGTTGAGGCATCTTATATATATCCCTATGTCTTAAACCGCCTATGTGGGCCCCATAGAAAGCTGCTTGGCGTAGTCTCGCGAAAATGTGAATATCTCTCTAGTCCGATGTCGTATTGATGAACGGTTTAATGAGTTAGAAACTAGACTCGTAGATATTCAATTTGGTAGGTAGATCATCCCTTGATTACAAGTATATTGGGAGAAAAGTGCATCTAAATTTGACCTAAATTTCAGCAAATTTATAAATGTAACTTGTGATGACCTTTGCCAACTCTTGTTCCACAACTTGCTTGCCTTCAAAATGTATAAAATGAATATCATACGACTAAAATAAATCATAGAATAACCTCCTTATCATGTTAAGAACCCTAGCCTCACCCCAAAGTACATGCTATAACATTCTAAACTTGTCGACTTTCGACGAAACTTATTTTCTTCAATTGGTTTAGCTTCTAAGATTTCCAACCCTCTTGGTACTCGTTATTCATGATCTTAAATATTTGGAACCTGCAAGATAACATGATTAACTTACTTTATTTTTTTCCAAATATAATCTCATTTCCGAGGTTACATCAATGACTTACGACGTACTCTCATGTATGAAAACTTGGGGTGTAATATAACCAATGCTTCTGATTGGTCAAGTGGGCGACAACTTCACCCTATAAAAGGGGGCTCTAGGCTTTTTCATTACACACCACACCGAAAGATAAGAAACACAGAGTTTCAGGGAGTATTTCTCCAGTATTGTGAGAAATAGACTATGTAGGGAAAATAGAGAGTGTAAGCGATATTGTAGTGAGGTGAAAATCCCAAAAAGGGTTATTTCTTTTGAGTGTGTAGTGATCCCTGGAGTACTTTACTAGGGACTACGGAGTGTAAATTTTTTCATTATAGTGGTTTACTTTGCTTCTCTCGGGCCCGTGATTTTTGACCTTATTCAGAAAGATTTTCTACGTAAAAATCTTTGTATTCTTGTTGTTCTTTTGTTGATTGCCGTATCTCGGTACTACATTATTATTGAGCTGTTATTACCCTGAATATTATTTCTGTGAGGGGGGAGGAGTTTATCCCAACTAATCTTACTCCTACCTTACGAAGGAAGGTAAGCTGTTTCCGATAGACCCTTGGCTCAAGAAATAAACAACTGTTGACTGTTGATATACACAATCAATAATGGATAAACGAAAAGTTTTATTTTGTTTCTCATACAACTGACACTAGTTGTACGAGGCTCCTTTTTGTCTCATAAATTTCAATCTTATACTTCTGGGTCCACAAAAATGTGAGACAAAAAGGTTGCCTCATACAACTAGTGTGAGGTGTATGAGACACAAAATAAAATTTCCCGGGATAAACAGTTAAACACCCTTAATTTCTTTACTTTTCTTGGTCTGTACTCCCATTTTGATTAAATACTACGCATATTAATTTAAATCCCATTGCAAGCAGCGAATCTGCAACATCACACCCTTTACCCTTTTAAAAAATACTATTACAAACACAAATTTCTCTTTCCTTCTTCGGAGAGATTTGCGGTGGTTGTTACTGACTAGGGTGTGTATTCGATTTATCGATTCGATTTTGACTTTTATCGATAATTACTTATCGATTATCGATTTGTACATATGCTTATCGTTATCGTTTCAATAAGGCTTCTATTTTTTCGATTTCGATTTCGATTTATCGATTTTGGGGGCTTATCAATTCGGTTATCGATCACACCAATAAAAAAATTTGCGTGATTCCACGGAAAGTATATCGTTATAAACGCGCCTAACTAATATGGACAAAAAGAAGCTAAAATAAGACGAACATCATTTATAATATAAAAATTGTGTCAACAAGCACATGCAACAAAACTAAAGTAAGAGATCAAATGTATGCCATCAACACTCCAACGGTATAAAAAAACAAAACAAAACAAAATACATCATCACGGCTAATTTTGTATTCCATTAATTTGAACTTCATTCCCTTGATCTTTAAATATAATCATTCCTTAAATGTGGTAGAGGAAATAATAGTGTAATGAACTTAGGGTAAAGGAAATGGTATATATTATGGAAAATAATATTGTATAGCCGCTTTTAAAATAGTAGCGGAATATATATACATTCTGTATGTTAAATTAATCTACACAAATAGGTAATTACTCATTTCACTACTGTCTACAGTTAAGGGGTGTACATTCGATTTTCATCCTTATCGATAATTACTTATCGATTATTGATTTGTACATATGCTTATCGTTATCGTTTCAATAAGATTTCGATTTTTTCGATTTCGATTTCGATAACAAATAATCGATTCGATTTATCAATAAACTGATTCGAATGCACACCCCTATTAGTAACGTCCAAATTGGGAACGGTGTATAATATAATACTCCTTCCATCTCAATAACGTTTTTGATTTTATTTCACGCGAATTATCCATTGTAGTTGGAGAAGGCTTTGATTTTAACATGCAAAAGCTTCTGTAAAGTTAATCAGGTTTTTAAATTATAAAGGTTATTTCTAAAGATAAATTGATTATCACACAACGTCAATATGGATAATTAATGTATCCTCCAAAAGCAAAATAAATTTGTTGTTCTATCTGAATTAAAGACACAAGGAGCATTTAGCTCGATCGAAAAAGAAAACGAAAAACCATGTATAGAAAAATGGAGATAGATGAGAGCTTAGAGTGCCATAATTTTGGCTGTCTTCGAGAAAGGACAGTCGGGCATGACGTAATCCCATGACAGATAATTAAATAACCATGGTCCTCCAGAAGTTAAGGATGGAGTTTAGTATTCTAACACTATGAAAAGGAAGTTAGAAAGAGAAGCTCCTGCTTCTCTCTAGAACAAAAAGAAGAGACCAAAATTTGCAAAATAAAACTCCCACTCAGCAAACAAGAGCAAGAACACACATAGGAAACCAAGTAACTCAGACCTCTAAATGAACATAAACGATTCTAAGCTCACAGATGCAGGAACAAGTTATAACGATCTAACAATGGAGATGAACCAAGATCAACCAAATGAACCCACCAGTACCATAAAAACACAAGTCTCAGCTAAGGAAAACCAGGTACAGACAAGCTCATTCCTGCACAAATTAAAAGGAAATCTGGCAGAAACACAACATCAAAACCAAATAGCAGTCCAGATATCTATGGACGGCCATGACACATCTGATGAAACTGAGAACCACTATGAATCCGAAAACTTCATCCCTATCACACACACAGACAAAGAAAGGATCTACAATAACTGGACAAACGCTGTTATCATTAAATTATTTGATAGGAAGGTAAGCTATGTTTTCCTCCAAAACAAAATAACAGCCATATGGAAACCAACAGAGAACATCACACTCATATACCTAGGACACGATTACTACCTAATTAAGTTCATAAGCTCAGAAAACTACGACAAAGCTCTCCATGGAAGACCATGGTTCATTGGAAATCAATTCCTCACAGTCCGGAAATGGGAACCAAAGTTTGTAGCTTCAGCAGCCTCACAAACTTACTCAGCCATTTGGGCCAGGCTACCAGAACTACCAACGGAATTTTACGACTATGAAATCCTTCAAAAAATAGGATCTAAACTAGGGAAGCTACTAAGGATTGATGCATGCACTGCCTCAGCTACTAGGGGCAAATACGCGAGAGTTTGTATCCTAGCACCTATAGAAAGCCCTCTCAAAACTCATGTTATAATAGGACGCCATTATCAAAGAATTGCATATGAAGGCTTCAACATGCTTTGTTCCCATTATGGCAGACTAGGTCACACCTTAACCAACTGCCCTCAACCAACTACCTCGAAGGCTACTGTGTTAAAAAGGATTCAACAAAACAAAAATGGGATCGAATCCCTAGTAGAAGAGATTGATCATTGGACCATAGTAACCCATAAAAAAACTAAGCCAAGACAGGATTAAACGGAAAGGCCGAGCCCCCCTCCACAACGACATACAAAATAGGAACAAAAAATGCAAGAAAAACTGACGCCCCACGATGAACTCCGGAACACAAATGCCGGCCAAGAACCACACCAAAGACAGGAGTTTAGGAGGAAGGAAACACAACAAAACACACTGGACAATAACACAAATCCAGACAAAAGCAATAGCAATCAATTTAAGGCATTAAATGCACTAGTTAATGACAAATTAGACACGGTACAATCTAATATGACACAACCAAAGTACCCTATGGATATTAGCCATAATCAACTAAGTTACACCAAATCACCAATGACACAAACACCCTCCTTCAATAAACAAAGACCTGGAACCTTTAATGCATTAGAAAGCCCTCCCACCCCAGCAATATCTAGCGGTCCATGCAATGAAAACACCAAACCATATGCTAATCCAACAAAACCAACGGATAACATGGCAAAACAAAATGGCATAACTGCCTATGATGAGGGATCAATGGAAGTTGACCTTTGCTCCATCCAAGAAGATGTCAAAAACGCATTAAATGTTGACAATAAGAATCTGACCACTGCAGATACTACATCCTCAGCAGCCAAACTTCACATCAATACCAACAATCATAGTACAAACCCTAGCACACTCCTAGTTTATGTTACCCCCTACAACAAAAAACCATGCACATTCAAGACCTAAAGTATCAACATACTTAAGTCCACCAGCCTGTGACAACAAAGACTTAGAACAAACTAAACAAAACCTAAACTACTAGCACCAAGAACATACCAAAGATGCCAAAACTACCCACTAACAAATTCTACAGGAGGCATCAAAGAAACCACAGGAGGAACGTATGGTCACGCAATCAAGCAACTCAATAGATGAACAACCAAACACTAGGACAAAGCCAACCAATAGTGTGTGCAACTCCTCCACTAGCAATGAATCACACACCACTATCATGGCTGAAATACGGCCTAACGGGATTTTCCCTGAATATGAACCTACACCTAGAGGGGAGGGACATCATAATACAAATAGAGAACCCAAGCTACCTAGCCCAAATTGTAATGGAGGGACTAAGGATTGGGTTGGACAATGTAGCCAACCACCCATGGCTATCCCTAATGCACCCACAGCCCTAACCAAACCTCCAACACCCAACCATGGGGGCTCACCCATCCCCATGGAATCATCTCCAGAGGAACACCCCAAGCACCCCAATCCCTTTAAGCATGAACCTTCCATTATTCCATAACAACTACCCCCACAACCCCCTCCACACATGAGCTACGCCAACATGGAACAAGCTAGAACAACACTGCCCCATCTCCAGCAATGCCACTGACGGACGAGGAGGGAGAAGGGGAAGGTACATCAACAGCACGGAGAGTGGAATACGCCATGCTACATACGTCAAAAAAACTGGTGTTCAAGAAAAGAAGAGAAAAAAAGGTAATCTTACGATGCCCACTGAATTTGAGGAAGTGCTCGATCAATATAAGGGAACTGACAGCATTAACAATCTACAAATATGGAATAGTAATGATCCCGGCGATATATGCCAACATGAACATGGCGAGCCACCCCATGCACAAGCGGAGGAGAACACCCCACCCCCGTCTAGACCAATGGGTATGATCGTATGGAACTGTAGCGGATCGAGGAATGAGGAGTTTAGAAGAACTTTCAGGTCTATGCTAGACTATAACAGGCCTTTCCTAGTAGCACTCTTGGAGACAAAAATGGCGGATCACGACACACTCATGAGCAGCTTTGGATTCACTCACATGGAACATGTAGCAGCTTAAGGAAATTTGGGAGGCATGGTTATGATGTGGAATGCGGGAGATATTCTGGTGGATCAAATCGGAACAACCGATCAAGAAATTCATGCCATGATCAAGGTAAAAAACTCTCTCTAACCCTTGGTTGCTGTCCATTGTTTATGCTAGCAACTTAATAGAAGAAAGAGTTATTCTATGGAATAATTTAAAAACAATTGCAAATAACTTTAAGAGGGCCTGGATAGTCACATGAGACTTCACTGAAGTCACATAGTCAGCTGAAAAATTCGGAGGCCTCCCTATTAATTATCCTAGGGTATCAAAATTTCTTAATTGTCTAGACTACCGTAGGCTTATGGACTTAGGGTTTAAGGGTTTAAAATATACTTGGATTAATAAAAGGAAAAAAACTAGAACTTTAATAATGGAAAGGTTAAATAGATATGTAGCTAACGCAAATTGGATTAACCTATTTAAAGAAGAACACATCACTCACTTAACTAGAATCCATTCCGACCACTGTCCTATAAAACTAGACCTTTCCAAGAACTTTTCCCATAGTAATAACATCTTTAGGTTAGAATGTATGTGGCTATCTCACCCTTCCTTTAAAAATCTTGTTAAGGAGTCATTTACCAATCAGGAGAATATACTAGTAGGAATTGAATACTTTACTAAAAATGTAAAAGAATGGAACATTAGTACCTTTGGTAATATTTTTCATAAAAAAATGTACTAGTTTCTAGAATTAATGGGATACAAAATTCCCCAAAATACACGACTAGTCAATTCCTTCTAGATCAAGAAACAAATCTCCTGAAGGAATTAAACGACATCCTAAAACTGGAAGAGGAATTTTGGAGACTCAAATCTCGAATACAGTGGTTAAATGAAGGGATGTGAGCACAAAATTTTTTCACATCACTACAATGCAATGAAGAAGAAAGAATAGAATTCTAAGTCTTAAAGATGAAGTGGGCAATTGGTTCTACGACCAAAGAGAAGTGAAATCTCTAATAAATAATTACTACACAAATCTCTTCACTACAAGACACAACAAGTCCCATAAAACAAATCATTACATGTCTTTCTATGCAACCCTGGATGACATGGACCAAAAAGATATGTGCCAAGATGTCACAGTCTGCGAAATTAAAAGTGCTTTGGACTCGTTCAAGCCATACAAAGCTCCAGGGCCTGATGGCCTCCATCCATTTTATTATCAAAAATTCTGGAATGAAACCAAAGAAACACTAATCGACTTCTGCAAAGACACATTTAGCGAGAGGAAAATGGCTGAGGACATGAATAGCACATTTATCTGCCTAATCCCAAAGTGCCAAAATGCTGAAACCATCAAGCAATATTGCCCTATCAGCCTGTGTAACACGGCCTACAAAGTAGTAACAAAAGTCATCGTCAATAGAATCAAACCCCTCTTGGCTAAACTAATCCATCCAACACAAACTAGCTTCATGAAGGGTAGAAGATCATCTGATAATGCTATTATTGTCCATGAGACCCTAAACCACTTAAAAAAAATAAAAGGATTAAAAGTGAAAATGCTACTTAAAATAGACTTGGAAAAAGCTTTCGATAAGATGGAATGGTCCTTTATAAAATTCTCACTAACTTCCCTAAATTTTTCCCAAGATTTAGTTGACCTAATCATGTCCTGTATCTCCACTATGTCTACCTCTATCATAGTCAACGGTTCCAACTCTGAATTCTTTAGACCGTCCAAAGGTATCCGATAAGGAGACCCTCTATCCTCCTACATATTCATCATCTGCATGGAAATGTTATCACGACTAATCTACCACGAAATTGACTGCTGCAGATGGGACCCAATAAAGATCTCTCCAAACAGCCCCCCTCTATCACATCTATTCTTTGCAGACGATCTAATCTTACTAGAAAACGCTAACCAAAAAAGCTGCAACTCTATAATAGATACCCTCAACAAATTTTGCTCACACTTGGGGCAGTCCATCAATTTTAACAAATCAAGGCTAATATATTCCGAAAATGTGCTAGTTGATTTAAAAAATGACTTTAGCAATTGTCTCTCAATAAGACACACTAGAGATTTCAGAAAGTATCTAGAATTACCTATAGGATTCTCCAACCCCTCAAAGAAAGACTTCCAGTATATCATCGATCGACTCAACAACAGACTAAGAGGGTGGAAAATCAATTTCCTCAATATAGCTGGAAGGACTATACTCATAAAATCAACTCTGGCCGCAATCCCTAATCACGTCATGCATATATTCAATCTCCTACAAGCTACGATTAAGAGAATTGATAAAATAAAAAGGAACTTCTTATGGGGGAGCACTTCAGAAAAAAGAAAATGCCACTTGGTGAATTGGGACACAGCTAAAAAAGCAAAAGAAAGATGGGGGATTGGGATTATACAAAACGAAATGGAAAAACCAATCTTTTAGTGCTAGCCTAGCTTAGAGATATAAAAAGATAATAATAGCCTCTGGAGTAGAGTACTTCATAGCAGATATGATAAAAAGAACACAAAGCAAAGCTGGAATCTCCATGAGAAAAATGGCTCCCATATATGAAAAAACATAGTCCGGGGCTCAAACTTTTGTAAAACAGGTATACATTGGGAAATTGGAAATGGGAAATTAATTAGGGTCTGGCAAGATATCTGGCTAGGCAATAATGAATCGCTAAGAGCCCAAATCCAAGGACCATTAATGGAACACGAACAACACCAACCTTTATCAGACATTATTGAAAACAATTCTTATAACTTTAATAAAATATCATTCCAGCTCTCCATCGAGGTTAAGAACAAAATCTATAACACTTACATCAAGCAATTTCAACCTATCAAAGATAAATATAGCTGGGGTAAGAGTTCAAATGGGACCTTCACCATCAAATCCACTTATAAAATGATACAAGGTAAAGAAGAAGGGGTTACAAGAGACTACAAATGGTTATGGAAAATGTAAGGCCCCGTGAAATCCCTGCTCAAAAACCCGGATCCCGTGGTGCCAAGTTAGGAGAATGTGTTAGAAGCACAGACCTTTTTGGATTGAATAATACATTAAAAAGTCAAGATTAAGTTTCCAGAAAAATGCAAAAAATGCGGTCCAGAATGCGGCCGCAAATCAGGTATGCGGACCGCATATCTGCCATGGAGTTAGTCAGAATGTTGGTTGAAATTTAAGTCAGCTATGCGGTCGCATAATCGAAATGCGGACCGCATAGTTGTCGCATAATTTCCTTTGAATTTTGTGAGGGTCAGTTCTGCGGTGTACTTTGCGACCGCAGAACGTGAATGCAGACCGCATTTCTACCGCAGACTCAGTCAGAGTGTCCAGTTTTTGGGGAGCATTTTTCGGTCCATTATGCAGACCACATGTTTACTTTGCGATCGCAAATGCGATCGCATATTTGACTCGGGGCTCCAATTTTCTAATTTTTAACCTGACCTTCCAATCGATATATCCGGTGTTATAACTCATTTTAAGCATTCTTCTGAGCATTTCTAGAGGGAGAGATAGGGTTTTTAGAGAGGTAAAGTCTCCCCATCAAATTACTCCATAAGATATGGCTAAATCCTTGAAGAAAATCAAGTGAAGACCCCTAGACCTTCATCTCAATAGGTAAGACTTCATCACCCCAACTCTTATTTTTTTCTTTCTCAGATATAAGGGGTCACTAGTGAGGTGATTCATGGGTATAACAATGGATTCCTTACATGAATATCAAACCTTAGAGTAGTGGGAGGTAGTGAATTAAAGAGGGGTACAAAATGATATAAATTGCTCTCAAAGAGGGGCCTAAGATCACATTGCACCTCTAGGGTTTGTCAATATGCTTGAACCAAGCTAGAGTCTCAATCTCATCTCTAATTCTCCTTTTAATTTTTAATTCTTACTCAATATATCGAAGTGCTAAGAGTTCTGGAAATTTGTAATAGAGTAAGGAAAGCTTTATTGAGGTATGTATGGCTAAAATCCCCTTTTATTGGAAACTGAGCTCCGTTGTCATTTATGAAAGTATGGTAAGAGTTGAATTGGTTAGCATATTGCTTTTTATTAAACATTAATTGATTTGCAATTATCTATACATATTCGTGAAGGATGTGCCTCGATGTGAATAATGTACCATTCTTGATAATTAGAGAAGGAT